>JAAGNO010012465.1:1817-47130 GCA_033439905.1 Ceryle rudis | reverse complement strand
TAAATGTTTATAAATATCTGAGGGCTGAGTGTCAAGAGGAAAGGGACAGCCTCTTCTCACTCGTGCCCTGTGATAGGGCAAGGGGGAATGGATGTAAGCTGGAGCACACGAGGTTCCACCTCAACATGAGGAGGAACTTCTTTACTGTAAGGGTCACAGAGCACTGGAACAGGCTCCCCAGAGAGTTGTGGAGTCTCCTTCTCTGGAGATTTTCAAAACCCGCCTGGATGTGTTCCTCTGTGACCTGTGCTGGGTTATATGGCCCTGCTCTGGCAGGGGGGTTGGACTTGAAGATCTCCAAGGTCCCTTCCAACCCCTGACACCCTGTGAGTCTAGCATGATACTTCTTAGAACAATTGGGCTGTTCTGTCATTTTCTTGACTTCTTTCTGTCTTTAATTCCTCTTGTATCAGAAGACTCAAACGGTGTCCTGATGTGCAAAAAAAATGAGAGACGGTAGAATGTGAATAGATACTCCTGGTATCTTAAAGGAGTTTAAAAACAAAAGCTTGCTCTGTTATGCTACATGTTTGAGTGTACACATCAGCTATATATTTCTAAATTAACACACATTAGTTGTCACTGAAAGATTTAGACTGAAGTTGAATTAAAGCTGTACTAACGTTACACTTGATATGAGAAATTTAAAATTCTTTTTAATCTGGTGTATTTAAACCCTTTACTCTTAAGTACTTGTGCTATATTAACTTCCCCATTTAGAGGGAAAAGGCCCTTGCAAAATACACGTGAACTTAAGTTACTCTACTTAAAATGTAGAGAACTGTAGCAGTTGCTAGACAGTGTTATATTCCTTTACAGGATCAGCTGAAAAGAGGAATTCCACATAGTGGTAACCAACCTCAAGACTACCAGTACAGTAAGTAAGCTAGGAATGAGTTAATATAAACTGATCTGAGCATATATATACACACACACTAGCCTGACTTGATCATCCAGTCTTGACTATACTAACTTTATTTTACAAAAAAATAAACAGAACATATTAGAGCTTATATGTTTTGTATGCTGGACTATCTTAATTTTTGGTGAGTATTGTATCCCGATTCTGTGCATCTTGAGCATGCTTGTTATCAGTACAAAGTGTCAGGTGGCAGAAATATTTCCATACTTTATTTGTAAACATAAAATTAATCTCAGGATTTTTTTATCTTTTAAGTTTTTAGACCAGTATCAGCCTCTGCAAGACTGTATATCAATCCATACGCAGAAGTAGAACTAAAAACTCCCAAGATTGATTGTAATGTAGAAGTACAGAGAATTGTAATTGAATTCACTAAGCCACAGGTAAGTTGACTTGGTATCTGTTATCACCAATGTTAGAGTCTGTGATGAACTTGAGGATTTTTTTGTTAGAAAATATTCTTCTTCAGGAATTTTCTGTTAATATGCAAGTAGACTGTTTAAACTGTTTAGCAGTAACTGTGGGGAGAAGTGCAGGATCATTTTACCTTTGTGTAACAGTTACTTCCTGGTAATAGATCCTGATGCCCTTCCTGATCCAGTTACTTGGGGACCCTCTGGGGACCATCTGATCTGTATTCAGCCCTTGCAATAGCATTCCTTTCACATGGAGAATGGAATCATTCTTATGAGTAGCCCTTTTCTTAAGAACTGTAAGCCAGCATTACAACTGCAGAGATGCCCAAATACAAGCAAGAGTGGGAATCAATGGAGTATGCTGGCTTTGGCAACAAAGTCTGCTTAAGTATCAAGGAACTCATTCAGATAGCTCCCCAGCAATGTTAGTTTCATTTTTTCAGTGACAATTCACAGTTAGTTTGCTAGATAGCTTTTTAGCCTTTGTTGATATCAGAGCATAATCTGAGTTTAGAATGGTACCAATGAGGTTAATCAATGCAAAGGCAGTTCCAAAGTTGGGGTAACTGTATTGACAATTGAAGGAAATACACCTGGTTTGAGAGACATACAAATTGTAGTAGTTCTGGAAGAAAACCAGAAATTCGTACAGTAGTGTCCTTTGAGAGCAGTGGGTATAATTTGTCCACTTTTACATACTCATGAAAATGCATAGGCATAAATTTTTGAATAATTTGGGGAATATTGAAGACCATGTACCTAAAACAATGCATGTAACAAAATGTGAATGTCTGCTGAGAAACTTGTTTTTCTGTGTTTAGTACCTTAGCATGATAGACCTTCTGGAGTCCATAGATTACATGGTTCGCAATGCACCATACAGAAGATTTAGGCCAAATGTATCTCTCCATAAAAATGCTGGACAATGGTAAGCTGTGTATGTTCGTGCATTCTTTGGGAGATGCTGGAGTCCTCTCCAGTCTCCTCTGTAGTTAAATGTAGCTTTAAACTAGATCACATTTATCATTATGACTTTCACAGAGCTTTGCTTAGCCAAATAGAAAAGGTTTGAAGAGAATATGTAAAAGAACCAAGTGATGAAAACCTGACTTGCAAAGCTAACCAATATCTTCAGAATATCTGAACAAAATGCCAGTGTGTTCTCTATGATGTAATTTTAGAAAGACCAAAGGAAAGAATTAGCAAATTTATTACAAGGGGAACATGTATGTCAACTGCTATTTTTAAAGGTTTTCTGAGCTGATTAAAAAACTCCACAAAAATATCTAAACACTTAATGCTATTGCAGCCCAAATTTGCAAACATGCAGAAGTCAGTAGAGAATGGAGAGTAATAGTTCTTCAGGCATTAATTATAAGCCCGCAGTTCCTTTTTCAAAAGACATGTTGAAAGTATTGAGGTTTTCCCAAACCAAGTTGCTCAAGCGATAAGGGGTAAACAATTGGTTTGCATATTAATAAACTATCGCTGCAATTTTGTAGTATGCAAATAAAATGGGAAGTTGGTCAAAAGTGTATAACTATTGCAGGTGGAAATATGCAGGTAACAGTGTTCTTGAAGTTCACATCAGAAGACATACTCGAATGTGGTCATGGAGTAACATCAAACAACATAGACAGCTTCTGAAGAGTTACAAAAATATGTATAAGGACAAGCTGATGCAGAGTAAACCATCAGAAGAAATACAGAGGCAAATTCAGGTATGTGCTTTTTCTCTTTGGAGAAAGCATTAAGTAATTCTTTAAATATATGTGACAAGGTTGGTGCTTTTACAAGAGCATGAGTTCTCTGGAAATACTGTTTCAATCTCAACTTTAGTGTAAACTGTTGTGGAAAGAAAGAAAATGCTAGTAAAGTGCCAGTGCTAGTAAACCCCTTTCTGGTTGAGGAATAATGAGCTTGGATGGATTTAATGAAGTACAAGACTAATCTACTTAAAAAAAAAAAAAAAATTAGACGTCAGGTTTCATCTTCTAGTGAATTTTTGGGGATTGTACCCTTTGAAAGAAAGGAGCAAGTCTAGAAAGAAATCTGAGTGTAAATATGAAGAATCTTGGAGAGATGTTCTAGTGTTGAGTCTTTCCTAAATGTTGTGTTTTAGAGGCAAATGGTTTCATCATACGTTTTTACAGGACCTGGAAAGAAAGCTTGATGTCTTCAATATAATTTTAGCAAGACAACAAGCACATGTTGAGGTAAGAATTATTTTTTATTCAGTAATACTGTATCACTTTAAATGGAATGGTTTGGTCATGAGAGTATCTTGAAAAAATTGGTACTGATGAGTATGATAGGACAGGGAGATGAAATACAAGTTTCCAGTTCTTCCAGGACAAGTAAATCAATTTCCAAGCTGGAAACTATATCCAAAAATCAGTGTGTGCGTGCACAGCATTAGTGCTACCCACCTTGTATTGTTGAGCCAATTGTCTAAGGGTGTTGATTTAATCATTCTCTTCTTCCTTTGACTCGTGTTATTTCAAGACTGGTTCTGCAGCTTTTCCCATCTTACCTATAGTTTTAGATACCCTGGTTGCAGGGGACAGTCAATCTAATTAAAAGGCAACTCTGAGAATTATTAAAAAGTAGATGAAGTCTCTAGCTGCGTTTTATTTTCAGGCTCATCTGTGACACTTAAGAAGGAATTGCATGTTACCTGCAGATACAACATTGTGAAAATGTTGTAAGGTTAAAACCACCCAGCACACTGAAGGCAACCTCAGAATAGTTGTCTTGTGAGAAGCATGCTACTGGCAGCTATCTTCCTAATATGAAAATTAACCTCTGTAGTTGCATATAATTATTGTTCACAACAGTGTAGCCTCAGTATTTGTCTGCATCTGGAATGTATGTAAAATGAAATGAAAAAATAATAATGATGTTTCTTATTTCTGGGATGATTTTGGTCAGACCCCTCTTCTAAAATGCCAAGTGAAAGCCTTAAGTTTTAAATAGATGTAATGGTACAGGATCAGTCTTCAGGTTTATTATTAATGGATTTAAGGAATGTAATTGCTTCTTGTATCCTCTTAAATACTGACTTTTCATCTGGTTCCTGCTATTTTGTAGTCTAACTTCTAATGAAGTGTGTAGATAAAGGCCATCCCAAATAGAAGTGACACCTGTTTGTTGCCACACACACCCTTGCATGTGCCCACACACCTGTGCTCCCCCACCCCAATCTTCTTTTTGCTTCTCTTTGGTGAGTCCGAGTGCTCTTAATCCCTTGTGGATGGTGGTGCTGTCCATCAGTTAAATGTTTGACATGCATGCATACAAGCATTATTTAAAAGGAAAACAAAATATATAGTAATTTATTAATATATTTTAATGTCTGGTTTGTAGACAATAAGATCAGGACAAAAACTACCTAAGAAGAAGACCACTGAAGTAGAAAAAAAAAGTGGAGGATGGTTTGGTTTCTGGGGTAGAAGAGAATCTAGAAAAAAGGAAGAAGAATCATCACCTGTTCCTGAAAGTAGGTGGAGACTGTAATGCACCAGCTTCTATAGAGACTTTATGTTTTTATATACATTAAGGAAGAATTCATAGTATGTTTTGCTCTCTGCTATGCAGAGGGAGAGAGAATGGCATAAACAGTGCAATGAAGTAGTGATCTGTTTAGTAGTATTACTTACTGTTGATGAATATTGAGTTGGAAAATAAGGCATACCTTAGTAAAGAGAAGAGTATGAAGCTTAAAGCTGTAGTGTAACAGGTGATGATTGGAATACTATATTCTGGTGATTTGCTGTCTGGACCGGAGTTTAGTTCTAATAGTACTCAAAGCTATTTTCATAATTTGGAATTATGGGTAATCTTGTAACATAAATTATATTAATTTCTCTGCTATGTATGTAACATAATATATGAAGACTACTTCTGTGTAAATTATTTTACAATCTGGAACTTAGTGCAATATGAAGAAACAAATAAATGCATCAGCAGCTGAAGTACAGTAGGAAACAAATAGGAGGAAAAACGGTTATCCTTACTAATTAAAGTACAAGTTTTTGTGTTTTTTGCATTCTAGGTATCGATGAACTAATGACACCAGAAGAGAAAGCTAAGCTTTTCACCGCTATTGGATATAGTGATAGCTCACATCACCTTTCCTTACCAAAGCAGGTATGCAACTTCTTATGGGGATGGGTTAAAAAAAACCACAACCACCAAATAAAACAACAGAACACCTCCAAAAAACCAACCCAAAATCCAGCCAAACACAAAACCCCCTTCCTGATGCATGTTAGCCTTAATATAAGCAGTAGAGTGTGTTTAGTGCAAGTCAAATCTATGTTGAATGTACAAAGAAGATATAACAACCAGTAATTATTCAAATGCCAAGAATGGCTGATGTTTTCTTTGGTGGTGGTGGTGTGCCTTGTGCACAACACTAATCTGAAGTGATTTAGAAATAACAGAATCTGGACAATAGATGTCTATAGAGAGTACAAAAAGCTAACTGTAAATTAAAAAAGATTCCATGGTAACTTCTTCATTGCATCTACTTCTTGATATTTGTTGTGGTGAAAACTAAATTAATCTGTATGTCTTTTGACTTTTTTTTTTGTTGTTTCTGACAATGGAATAGTTGTAATTCTCAGAGATGCTTTTATTATGAGTATTATGTTATGTGGGGATTGAGAGCACCCTCAGTAATTTTGCAGACAACACCAAATTGTGTGGGAGTGTTGATCTGCTCAAGGGCAGGAAGGCTCTACAGAGGGACCTGGACAGGTTGGATCCATGGGCCAAGGCCAATTGTATGAGGTACAACAAGGGCAAGTACTGGGTCCTGCATTTCAATCGCAACAACCCCAGGCAGTGCCACAAGCTTGGGGAAGAGTGGCTTGAAAGCTGCCTGGAAGAAAAGGACCTGGGGGTGCTGGTGGACAGCCAGCTTAATATGAGTCAGCAGCGTGCCCAGGCGACCAAGAAGGCCAGCAAGATCCTGGCTTGTATCAGGAATAGTGTGGTCAGCAGGAGAAGTGAAGATATCGTTCCCTTGTACTTGGCACTTGTGAGGCCCCTCATTATAGGAAAGACATTGAGATGCTGGAACATGTCCAGAGGAGAGCTGCCAAACTCATTAGGGGTTTAGAGAACAAGTCGTATGAGGAGAGGCTGAGGGAGCTGGGCATGTTTAGTTTGGGGAAGAGGAGGCTGAGGGGGGACCTCATTGCCCTCTACAACTGTCTGAAAGGAGGTTGTAGAGAGGTGGGTGTTGGCCTCTTCTCCTTAGTAACTACTGACAGAACCAGGGGAAATGGTCTGAAGTTGCGGCAGGGGAGGTTTAGATAAGATACTAGGAAGAAATTCTTTACAGAAAGAGTGGTGAGGCACTGGAACAGCCTTCCTGGGGAGATGGTTGAGTCACCATCCCTGAAGGCATTTTAAGAAACGGGTAGATCTGGTGCTTCAGGACATGCTCTAGTGGCAGGCATGTAGGGGCTTATTTTGTGTATTTGAAGTTGTGTTTGATCAGGGTATTTGGGTATTTTTTTGTTATGGGTATGGCTGGACTTGGTGATCTAGGAGGTCCTTTCCAACCATGAATATTCTGTGATTGTGTTACATTTCCATTTAAATGTTTGTCCTAATGATTAATATTAGGAAATTTCTACTGAAGGTTTTTTTTTCCTACCACACAAAGTGTAAAATTAAAAAAACAAAACACAAACCCACAAAAACCCAATCAAAAAAAAAAACCACCCCAAAGATTTTAGTGACAGATATTTTTTTGTTTTGTTGAGCAAAGCAAGAGATAAAACTTTACAGGTATAGTATTCTTGAGAGGGCTTATAAGAAGAAAGCAGGCAACTAAAAAAAATGTGAAATGCCAAGGTTTGTGTCAGCATACTGTGAACACTATTACACTGTTTTAAATCTTGATGTGACTGATGGTTCTGCTTGAGGTTGCTCATCACAGAAACACTTTTTTACATCAGGACTATTTCATGATGTGAGGTCTTCATAATTCCATCAAATAATTACATTTCAGATGATTTTATTTGTTTATCTTCCTTGCTCTCTACTGAGTGTAGTTTAGCTATGCTGGCTTTCATGGTTTAAAAAAAAACTTTCCTGAGTCCTGAGGATACAGGCTATGTCTGCTCTGCATTTGTTTAAATACAATATTTTATGTTAAAGAAATGGCTGATAAGGTTTGAAAGTAAGTAAAGACTATACTTTGCTTTCTATATAGAGATGTGTTTCTTACCCTAGTTGACAGGGATAGTTTTAAATACCACATTTTGTTGAACTTTTTGAAATAAGGAGTTCTGAAAAAATATTGATATCAAGATGACTAATTTCATTTTTCTCTGTCCTTCTCACTAGTATGTTGCCCATGTTGTGACTCTGAAGCTGTTAAGCACTTCTCTTACAATTAAAGAAGACAAGAATGCGGCAGAAACTCTTAAAGTACAGATAATTGATCTGAGTACCAAAATATCACAGCGCCCAGGAGCACAGGCCATTAAGTAATTGGATTGGTATTTTCTTTTTGTAGAAATATCTTCCTCTACCCCAGCCCCCAGCTTTTAAAATCTTTTCTTGGCTACTTCATTATCTTGCATCTTGACTTTTAAATTCATGGTCACTTTGCAATTGCAGTCTGAAAAGTTAGTCACATAATTTGGTGAATAGCATAGAGGGGAATGAAGAAAGGAAGACTATTTCTTAGCCTTCGTAAACAATAATAAAATCTTTCTTGAATCCAAATGTTGAAGTGATGAATAGTACTGTTGGGAAATGATAGCTAAGCAGTGTGAAATGGTATGGCTAACACACCCCAGCTAAGCTACTTAATGTGTTGCTTCCTACAGAAAGAAAAAACTACATCTGCTATGGGTAGGAGATTAACCAGCACGTGTGAGGCATAGTCCTTCGAGAGGGCACACCAGAAATACTGAACACAAATTATTAGTTTATACAGTTAATGTATAAAATATTCAGTGTCTGGAAAATGAGCCTGTGCATTTCTCATGCTTTCAGTTCAGTTTCTTCACTTTCTGCATAAGGTCACCAGCTCAGCTGCTAAAGACACATTTGGGAATGTTAAAGGTGCAGGCTAAACGCACAAAAATGAAAAGCTTTGAGAATATTTTACATAAATGCATGCCATATAATTTAATTGACAAGACTGAAATGGTAGAACTGATACTTTTGTTGATCTTAAATTTCTGGGAAAAAAGTAGTTCCATTATCTCAATGGAGTCAGGTTTGTGATGGTGATGAAGACCAAATTGTGTTGCCTTCCAAAGTCAGGGATTTCAGTGGTGGAGACCCAGGACCTGAAGATGAGTTTTGTATCTAATAGGTACTTCTAAGGATAAAAGAAGTTTGTGTGATTTGGTGATGTTCACATGGCTTTCTTGCAGAGGCACTTTTCCACTGACTTTGTTAACACTTTCGTCAGGGAAGCTGTCAGTAAAGAATATGCGTTTGCACCAAAACAAGTCTGTAACTGATTTTGAAATCAGTAGATACTATTAACATTCCTCCTTTTTTACTTGTAACATAAGTATTCTGCCCTTCTTTTATCTTGCAACAGATCTTCTTAATAAACATGAGCCAAAAGTTATATTTGGTTCACCTTGTGGATAATGGATAGTAAAAATAAAATACCACACGTGCTGCTGTGAACAATTTGACTCCTATTTATTTTTCTATTTTATTAATGTAAGAATTTCTTAACCATGTGGTCTGTTAGTCCTGTGAAGCTAATCATACTTGGCTTTATCAAAGGCTTTTATTTCTTGCTTGTCTTTCTTAGATGTTACTGTGTTCTGTATTCTAATTATATTTAACTATTCATTGTCTTTAGGGTTGAAGCCAAGCTTGAAAACTGGTATGTTACAGGCCTGAAACAAGAAAACATTGTACCATCTCTTGTGGCTTCCATAGGGGATAGCAAGTCTTCTCTACTTAAGATAGAGTTTAATGTTAACCCAGAGGATAGCACTGCTGACCAGAGTCTTACTATTGAATCACAGCCTGTGGAAATAAAATATGATGCAGTGAGTAGTAACCAAAGCTCTTACCACATTTTCTAATACTTCTTTCTCTGCTGTTATTCTCTTTGCTCTGTCAAAATTTTTCTGAGTCTTTACTGAGTGATTTCTGTGTATATTGATAGTTGTTGCTTGTCTCTTTTTTTTGTTTTATTTTGTTTGTTTACTTCTGTTTGTGTGTTTTTGTTTGCTTTTGTTTTGAAGAGAACAATAAATGCAATGGTAGAATTCTTTCAGACAAGTAAGGGAATGGATCTTGAAAGGTTAACATCAGCCACATTAATGAAGCTGGAAGAAATCAAGGAAAGAACTGCTACAGGTAAGATAATAGCAAATCTCATTTGAGGTGAATTTTTGAATGTCTTAAAACATTTCTACATAATTTTCTGAACACTTCGGTTGTTTTGATTGTTGACCAAATAGTAGGGTTAGGGGTTTTTTTCCTTTAATTTTTTGAATTGGAGGGTTAGTGGATGATTATGGAAAGGAGAGTTGAGTTTTGCAAAGGTTTACTGATTTCTTGCCAAAGTAAGTCTTTACTCAAGATGTATTCTCTTTCAGATAGATAGTATCTCTTTTTATATGTTGACCGGCACAAGTGTTTCACTTGCGAATAGCATGTCAGTTCTCATGTCCCATCCTTTTTATTTAAGGATTAGTTCATATTATCGAAATGCGGAAAGTCCTTGACTTGAAGATTAATCTGAAACCTTCCTACCTTGTGGTTCCACAGACGGGTTTCTACCATGAAAAATCAGATTTGCTGATTTTGGACTTCGGTACATTTCAGGTATATAAATGATCTCTCTTAGAAACTCGGAGGAAGAAAATATTATTTTCTCTTAACATAGGTGTCCTATGAAACAATCTTGTTTTCAGAAGATAAAGATGATCGTCTGTGTGAATGTGTTTTAGCTCACTGTATTTCTTGTCAAATAAATCTGGGTCAGCAGTCTGATCTATGTTCAGAGCTGTTGTCTTTGACATAATTGTCATACTTGTTAATCTCTCTAGAAACATTTTCATTCTGAAATCATGATAGTAATAGCTTAACACTTTTCTCATTTCTTCAGCAAAACATTTTACCTTCTGTTTCCTTTTTTGTATAAGGATAGCCTTCTATTAGTGGAAGAGACTAGGATTTTTATTTTGGAGTTTGACAGTTGATTCACTTCTTCCTATAAAGTTGAAAGCTTACAATAATTTAACTTGATTTTATCTGGCTGAATACTTGTGTTAGTTGTACTTCAGCAGTAAACTTGTAAACTAATAAGAAAAACTTTTTTTTGCATAACTTGAATTAAGTGGATTGATAGAAATACCAAAAAAAGTTTACTTATTCTTGGTAAGTCAAGTGTGAAATGAATTAAGATCTGTGTAAGAGTCCAAATGTCAATCCTGAACTCCTATGAATTATCTTTTTCATGTTCACTAGAATTAAAAGCATATGCATCTAATATTTAGATTTAACTTTATCTTGTCCTTTATGTGTTTAGCTGAACAGCATAAATCAAGGTAGTAATCAAGCTTCTAGCTTTGCATCTTTAGAGGAGATTATGGACAAAGCTTATGACAAGTTTGATGTGGAAATAAAAAACGTGCAACTTCTTTTTGGAAGATCAGGTAACAAAGCAACATAGCTGCTATTTCCTCAAAAGATTGATGTTGGCTACCTACCTGTAATAAATAAATATGTTTTTTTAAAGGAAAAAAGGCAAATTGAAATTAAAAGATAGTTTATAATACATGTCTGGTTTTAAACCATGAAAAAACAAGTGTTAGTTTTCCCTCAAACAGCTGCTTGCTTTTTGTTTGGGCTCATGTACCACCTCTTCACTTTGCCAGCAAGCAATATAAATTTATAGAACTATGATGTTTTCCATCATCTGCAGGAAAATACAGCTAAAATTTGCCTTAATATTTAATTTGAGCTTAATTTTGTGTAGTCAACAGAATGCTAGGTTATTGTTTTAGGTAAGATACGTGGATTAAATATATGTTTTTAGGGGTCTATGTTAAGATAGATCTTTTAGTGTAGAATTGGGCTTGAGGCTGCTATGGCAATAATAATGTTAGCTGTTTAAAGTGGATTCAAAACTTCTTAAAATACTTCACCCAAATTAATCTAGTTTTCTCTCCTTGGTGAGTAGGTTCTTTATCCTTTAATAGTGATGCCATTTGATTACTTTATGATACCTTAATTAAAGCAATTAGGAAGCCATGTTTTTTCATCTAATTTTACTGAACATTTGCAGGTGAAGACTGGAAGAAGGCTCGTTTTCAACATCCATCAACTTTGCACATCTTACAACCTATGGATATTCATGTACAGCTGGCAAAATCGATGGTGGAAAAAGATACCAGGATGCCCAAGTAATTTATTAGTATTGAAAGGCTTTCTTTTTAATTACTGTGTACTTACAGAAAAGAAGAATGTATTTTTCCCAAAGGTTGAATCACACTTTATAATTTTAAGGTATTAACTGAAAAGTATTCAACTACTTTTTATGAAGCCTTTTTTGGCTAGTAATTCCACGGTCACTTTCACTGGTTACAAACTATACTGTATCGACTAAGCCTAAACCCTGTTTTTAATGCGGTATCACTAGCTTTACTGTGATCTTTATATATGAATATAGATACAAATCAAGTTTTAAATCAAGTATTTGTATGTACTCTTTTGTGTTGGAGTTTAATAACATTTTTTTTAAAAAAAAAAAGGTTTAAAGTGTCAGGAGAACTTCCTTTGGTGCACATCAGACTCTCTGACCAGAAAATCAAGGCAATTTTTGATCTGATTGATAGCATTCCATTGCCTCAGAAGTCATCTGTGTCAATTCCAAGCATGAAGGTAGGTTATCTATAACTAAGAAAACAAAAAAAAAAAAGAGGGCATCACTTAAATGATTATTGTGTGTGTGTGTGAATTCATACTGATGTCTGTGGTTTTTTCACTTAAGAGATATGTTGCCGATCAGTGTTATGCAAAATGCCTTCATTATGAGTTGCCAGCAGAACATGCTGGGGTTATTCAAACAAAGCTAGCTTAGCCATTGTCATTATTCTGCTATTTTCAGTGTAGGTACTGTCAAAACTGACCTTTCTAAGTAATATGAGCAAGACAAGGTGAAACATGCATCATCAGTAGAAAATACAACTGAACATACCATGATACACAAACCTGAAAATAGTTAATTTTTTTTCCCTCTGTCCAGGTACCGGCTATTCCCACAATTCCTGTTGTTAGTAAAGGGTTATGTAATACATCCCAGTTGTTAGCAGAAATAGTGTCAGGTAAGAAGCTACAGGTATGATTTTGTAAAAGCAGAAGGCTATAACTTGTGGAATAATTAATATTTTCAGCCTGCTATTAATCTTAAAATGTGTTACAAGGACAATAGAGAGGAGTATGATTGGTCATTCATTTCAAGTTGGAGAAAGGATATTTGATTAAGATGCTGGTGTTACCTCAGAGTAATAAACTTGCTTTTTTAAAAAGAGAAAAAGATCCTACTTTTTTGGGAATAAGTAATGTTTTACATAAGCAATGTCTTCAAATATGAGTTAGCTATTAGTAATAACTGTACTAGGATGTTATTAGCAAACAAATTCAAATATCTGACTGTCATGAGAGATCTTTTTAGTAGAGACTATTGAGGAACTTGTTATTTCAGAATTGACGTAAATCCAAAAATGTATTTAGAGAAATACTACTCTGCTGCTGCTGCCACTTTGTGAAAAACATGAGTAATGTGTCTAAAGGATGTGTATGCTTGCATCAAGCAGCCAACATGTGTCAAAAACAGACTGTTAGAAACATCACGTGTACTATCCCGAGTGTTTTGCATTAGCAAAGCCCTCCTTTTTTCTGAAAATGCAGAACTAAAATAACAAATTACAGTATAGACACTACGGGTTTGAGCACTTACTTCCATGACTGTTTTAGAGAAAAAAACTTTTCTGTAGTGGAACCTGGGAAACCTGTTCCTGGAGCTTACTTTATGACTAGTTTTTCTTATATGTGTTCTTTTATGTCTAGTAATACATCTAAACTTCAGTGTTTTCCTTAATGGGGCTTTAATTTTCTTCACTTTTCATCCAATGGGTAAGAAAGCAGTAGAGATTTTTAAAAAGTATACTTTTTCAGATTAAATTTAAGCTGATCATACAGGTTAAAAACCCTTTAGAACGGGAAAGAGAGGGTGGATATTTACCCCTGTTTCTGGAAGAAGTTTACGAAGGAGGAAATCTCTTCTGCAGACTCTGAAGAAGAATTTTTTGATTTTGAGGAAAGTTCTGAACCAACTGATGGGTCAGTAATTAAAGAAGAAATAAGAAATAAGGAGCCTGCTAAAGAGGAACTGACAGATCTTCAGCTGAAGTTTGAAATTAAAGAGGTATGTCTTTTTGTTTCTATTTTTACCTTCTAGGTAATGATTATTAAAAAAACAAAACCGAAAAACAAAACAACACGCAAAAAATATTGTTACCAATGCTCTCCAGATTGAGTGAATGCAAAAACTTGGCCACCAAATGAAAAAATACACATGTATGAGTTATACTAAAATTTTTGGTATGTATATAAATTAAACTAATACATACCTCATTTGTGTGTATGTATTGAAATTGGAAAAAAAAGCCCCTTAGTTGAGTATTTTTGGTAGAAAAAAGTAGTGCCAAGTCATAATTTAGGAGTGGAGGGTGGAAAATTTGCACTGGAATAACAAAGTAAATAACCCAGGCGGATGATTTGCAAAGAACAAGTCCCAGAATATTTCTGTGATAATTATATCTGTCACCCATCAATCACTTTTTTGTTTATTTTTACACTTCAACTTTGTAATAATACTTCCAGTAAAAAAAGGTAATTTTTTCTTCATTGTCCAGAATGGTGAGAACACGTGTGAAAAGGTGGTATAACTGTATTTCTTGCTCACCCAGGTTTTAGTAGAGCTCACCAGGCAAAAGGAAACTGAGGAAATGGTACTGGTATTTGATGTAATGCATCTTGGGACAGAAGCTACCATGAGAACCTATAATTTAGCAGCTGTATCTTACTTAAAGAAAATAAGCTTGGATTACTATGACACTGAAGGTAATAAGCAATGGAAGAGAAGTGTATATGTGTGTATGTGGAGAGAGAGCGCGAGAGAGCAGTAACTCTAACCAGTAACTGCAGCTCTTCTATTTCTTGTGCTATCTCTTGTGTTGGTCTAGCTTTCCAGTTACAATACTTAGTATACAACTGTCCACTGACAGTGCCTGTCCCATAAGGTCTGGACTCCCACCGTAATGCTTATTAGCTAAATAAGTACCTTAGTGCCCAATCTTTGGATGGAGAAGAACTATGGACTTGCCATTTTGGACTTAACAAAGAGAAACCAGTTTTTCATGTTTGGTGGTGCAGTGTCTTTTAACAAATAGTACTGGAAGTTAATGCCTATCTTAGAGGCATAAATTCTTTGGTTCTCTGAAAAAATACCAACTACACTAATTCTTACCTATTTTGTGTGATATTTTACAGGTAAGAATGCTCCCACTCATCTAATAAGTTCTTCACATAAACCTGGTTTAGACCTTCTGAAGGTGGAATATATCAAGGTATTCATAAAGCTTTAAAAAATTGTTTTTGAAGCACTTTTGTTAAATATTAAACCTACTATTCGGAGGTAGTGGATTGTTTTGTATCTTTTGAAGAGCACAGTGACTGGTGTGAATTAATATTAACCTCTTGTGGATTATTATTTTCCAGGCTGACAGAAATGGGCCACACTTTAAGACAATTTTTGATAACACTGAACAGATGATTCAAGTGAGTGCTTGCAGATTTTGTTGTTTATTTTCTTTTGATATCCTTGCTTAAAAGGGAGGGATCAGTATGGGTTTTTGGCTTTCCTGTTCCCTCTTGCCCCCCACCCTGGCCTTGCAGCAGGGAGATGTAAAGAGTTAAAATATACTTGAAAGTTTTTATATAGCTTAATTTAAAAGAAGTCAGGGAAGTCTAGTTAATACAGAAATCTTTTTGCCAAGAAAAGGTTCCTAAAGCTGCAGTAGCTGATGGCAGTTCTACAACTCCAGTGCTACTGAGGTGGTTATACATACTGAGTTGATTGACTTCATGCTATGGGATAGAGCTGGTGTTAAGAGAACTCAGTTTTCTATATGTCATCACGTGTTGCCTTTCAGCTCTTCAGTAGGACTTCTGTATCTGGAAAAACTGCATTTGGGCTCTATTTCCCATTTTAAGCCCCTTCAAGTGGATAACTTCTACTAAACTATACAGCAGGAACTTACCTTTTGGACTCCTGAGAGGATTTGCTGTGAAATAGCTTTATACTAAGTATCTACATGGCAGCAACCTACCACTTACCTGGTTATGTAGCACTGTGTCGTTGCAAGAGCATTCAAAAGCACCTCTGTGTTTGACAAAGCTTGAGAAGACCAAATCCTGGTTTAGATTAGACTACCTTACTCTGAGTGTACCTCTCTTAGTCATCTAATTAAGTTTTCCAGTTACTGAATGCTGTTTTTCACAATGAGTTTTTTGCTCATTTAATGCTTCTAAATTTATTCTGTATAATTTTGCTTTTGTACTGAGCAGGTTATAGGTTAACAGTTACAGCTGTTACGTGGTTGTTAGGTTTTGTTATTTTCTAAGTTAAGCACTGTTTTGCTTTGCAGAAAACTTTTTTCCTTTAAAATTTGTTGCTGTTAACGCATGGAATTTTGCTTTTTTTAAGAAATTATGTTCCATTGGGTACTTTTGCACCTCAGTCCTACTCTTATACTTGTAAGTTATCTTTTTTATTTTTTTGTCACATGGAGTCTCATGTTTTCAACAGGTGGCTTTTTCATCATTGAACATTCTACTGCATACAGAGGCGCTTCTGTCTGCTGTCAGTTTTCTAACAGCTGTTAGTCCATCAGGCAACAAGAGTGGTGGAGACACACCAACGGAAGACAAAAAGCAAGAAGATGAGACTAGATTGAAGAAAGGTACAGTTCTGTTTGTCAAAATGTTGATACCGGAAGGATGTTGATTCCGGAAGGATGTGTTGCATGCTGGCAAAATGATCAAATCCAGAAAAATCTGATTAGCTTTATAGTGTGGGGTGAAGATCAAAGCTTATGTGATGTGGCTCACCAAATCGGAGGACTGATTTAAAAAAAAAAAAAACCAATAAATGAAACTGATCAAAATGATAAATGATGTCTTCAGGTGAGCTTTCTATTCTCGTGTTTCATGACCATTTCACAAAGAGACTTGAATTTGAGTAAATGAGATTTCTGCAAGCTTGGAGGACTCAAGTAGCAGCATGATCTTAGTGTTCATGGCAAATAAAGGAGATGAGTAGTACTTTGACTATACTATGTTATCGATCTAGGCAATTTAATTCTATTTTCTTAGTAGTAGTCAAATCCTAGCCTAATGAAAATATTGCTGTTCCTGTAGCACTGCAATAAAAAATTGAGTTTATATCAAAAAGCTCAGATGGGAGCAGCTGCACTGTCTTTAAGATGAAGTGCAAAACTCAAGCATTAGATGAGCTGGAAACGAGGTGTCTAGTGAAGAATATTCAGAATTGTTTATAATTTTAAATGGCTTAGCTTTGAATCTTAAGGCTGAAAAAGAAGTTGCTGCTGTGTACAGTTTAACAGAGCTCATAAATATTTGAACTCTTGGATTAACATTTTGCTACTCATGGTTAGTAAAGATGCAGACCATCAGTGAGGTTGTCTGGCTTCTGGTGTTCTGCCATAGACAGTTTTTGACAGTTTGTGTGACTTCACCTTATTCTCCCCAGCTATAATACTTGCTCTCATAAAATACGAGGTTGGCTGCCTGAAATAGGCTTCCAAGTTTTGCCATTTCTTACATGGTTCAAGTTCGAGAAAACTTGCTACATTAGTATCTTGGAATAGGAAATACTGGATAAGCTGAAAAAAATCCCTCTTACATATTGAGTTATTCAATGTTAAATATACTGTTCAATTAATTTTCTCTTAATTTAAAATAAGTAAAAATTGTTCTGATATTCATCACTAGATGGGAGTAGTATCAGGTACAGAATTATGAGCAAATGCTGACATGTTTTACTCTATCAGTAGAGTTGCCTTCAGAGCAAGAATTGTTGCTCTAAGAGGGGATGTTAAAGACTTAGTCATGATAGTAGTGATAAAAGAAACTACAGGAGACAGCATTTCCTCTGTACTCGGCTTTGGTGAGACTGCACCTTGAATACTGTGTCCAGTTTGGGCCCCTCTCCACAGGAAGGACATTGAGGTGCTGGAGAGGGTACAGAGGCAGGCTAGTAAAGGGTTTGGAGCATGTCTCCTATGAGGAAAGGCTGAAGGATCTGAGGCTGTTTAGCCTTGAGAAAAGAAGGCTGAGGGGAGACCTTATTGCTCTCTACAATTACCTGAAGGGAAGCTGTAGCGAGGTGGGTGTTGGTCTGTTCTGCCTAGTCACAAGCAATAGAACAAGAGGAAATGGCCTGAAGTTGAACCAGGGGAAGTTCAGGCTGAATATTAGGAAGAATTTCTTTACTGACAGGGTTGTCTGGCATTGGAATAGCCTGCCCAGGGAGGTGGTGGAGTCACCATCTCTGGAGGTGTTTGAGCCAGGTAGATGTTGTGCTTAGGGACATGCTTCAGTGGTTTGGATAGGGCTAGGAGTAAGGTTGGACTTGATGATCTTGAAGGTCTCTTCTAGCCAAAATGATTCTCTGCTTCTACATCATCTGAATGTGAAAAAAAAAAAAAACTATGCGAAAACAACTCTAATATAAACTCTTGAGAGTAAGCGGAAAACATTAATTATGCATATCTTGAAAATCCCCCCATTATTTCCAGTGGCTGCACCTTCCAAGGCTAAGGATGTCTTTGACTTCAAGCTTTTTGCCAAGCTGGATGCCTTCTGTTTAAATATTTGTGATGAAAAAAAGAATATTGCGGAGATCAAGATACAAGGTATTAAATTCCTTTTTAGTAGTAAGCAATCTCATAGTTTAGTTTCAAAGTAACTGCTGTTAATTGAACTAAAGAATATTTAAGGTATACATTTTCAGCATCTCACTTTTCTTTGTTATCTGTACAAACATAGCTTTTGTGATACTGTTTTCCAAGTCAGTATTCTAGTCTGCCATTATGTTATGGTCTCCAGCTAGAAAAGCACAATATATTATTCTTCAGGTTTGTGTTTTGAAGGAGTTTGATTATGGGTGGTTTTTTGTGTTGTACTAAACTTTGGATATTTTTGCTGCTATACCCAGTTATTTAGGTTAAAACCCAAAAACTAAACCAAACCCTTAAAAGTGTTATTTGGTTTTGAACTTCTAGGATTCGTTTGGGTTTTCTGTTGTGTATGGGTTGATGGTTTTGTTTCTGTTTGTTTTGTTTTCTGTGGTGTGGTGTTTTTTTGTTTTGTTTTGATTTTTTTTGTGGTGGGTGTTTTTGTGTGTGTGTGGGTTTTTTGTGTTTATTTGTTTTGGTGGGGTTTTTTTGTGTGTGGTTTTTTTCCTTGATTCTTGTTTTTACTATTCAGGTTATCAATAATATTGTGTGAGTGAGAGAGGGGGGTTGGTTTCAATTCCAAGTTTGGCTATAGCTGCCAAAACTCTCTTAGTATGAATATTTAAGAATGTATGATACACAAGAATATGTAATACAGTTCATAAAAAGGCTCCTGCTTGTGCCCATCTGTAAATCATATGATGTATTCACACAAGATTTTGTACGCAAAGGTGTTGTATTCAAATACAGTATAGTAACATTTTCTTTTGATAGAAAATCTTAGTGAAATAACAATAGCTAGGCTATTAAGAGATAAATGATTGTTTGAATATTTTTCTGAGTAGTAGTTAATATCTTTCCAGAGGTGATTGATATTGGGACAGTTTTCTATCTGCTTTTGTTCAAAACTCTTAAGACAGTCATGTTCTCAGAGTTTAGTAACAGACAGCATAGTGCATGTACTTGCATTTGAACTCTAGACAATGTACTTATCTTCTGTGTCTGACTGATAAAGTGCAAAAAGTCTCTATTTCCAGAACTTAAAATACTTTTTTTTTTTTAAATTTTAGAGAAGTTATGGTAGTTGGGGAATTACTTCTAATTATTCTGATTTGGATACAGAGAGACTAAAATGCTATGAGTGCCATGAAAATGTCACTTTTACTTAGTCCCTTCATCAAGGGATGTACCAAGTTACTTTTGTTGGTAAAGTAACTTTACCAATAAAGATGAGAGAATAAAGTGTGATTAGGTATTTTTTTGTCTTTTAAAATCTTCGTTGAATTTTACAAACAAGTAATGAAATAATTGTTGCAATGTATAATTACTGTAACTTTTCTAATCTTCCCTACTGGTGTTGTGTATCTCCACTATGAAAATGAGTGTTACTACTTAAGAAATGCTACTCTTTCTCTCTTTATACTTTACAGGTCTTGACTCATCTCTTCTCCTTCAACCAAGTCACGCTGTGGTCTTTGCCCGACTTAAAGACATAGTTGTCACAGATGTTGATTTAAGGACCCTTCATAAAAAAGTACTGAACTATGAGACTTTTAAGTTTTACTTGATTCTTGGTTAGTTTTGTGTGTATAAAAGTGAAATGTAATACATATTCTTATCCCACTCTTTTTAAAATACTTGATTTGTCATGAATACCTCTTTGCTTTACAATGTATCTTATCTAAATAGTTTTTATATTAGAAGAATACATGTCCAGAAAGATTTAGAAAACTAATAGTAATCTAATTTGTACCTCTTATAGGCTAATGATGTATTTAGCTCTTCTTTGTGTTAGTACCTTTTCAGAAGCTGCTGATACTTGGCCCATACTGTTTCTCTCTTTCTAGGCTGTGTCTATAGTAGGAGATGAAGTTTTCAGTTTTAATTTGACATTAGATCCATATGCTACTGAGGGAGAAGCCTACACTGACATGTCAAAAGTGGATGGTACTGTATCTTTGAAAGTAGGCTGTATTCAAATAGTGTATCTTCACAAATTTCTCATGTCTCTTCTGGTAAGTTGGTTGTTTTTCCTTTGTATGTTTCAGCTATGTTCTCAAATTAGTTTTCCTTAATCCTCGGTACAGGTGGGAATTTTAAGTTCCTGAAAGAGAAAGGCTAGTCTTAATTTTTCATGTGTACTAGTAGAAAGCTTTAAGTAAGCTTTCAGCTGCTGCCCTCTTCACCCTGGCAAAAACTGAGTTCATGGCAAACTCAGCTACCTTAAGAGGCAAAATTTTCTGCAAGGTGCTATGAAGGCTCAAATTAATCACTGTAAACGTTTGTATCTTTGTCAAATATCCTAATGTTGGCTCTTTCGATAAAGCACTCATGGACTTTCTGTCATCTGCTACTGGCTTTAATAGGAGTTAGTATTCAGTGGGGGCTAAGAGGAGCTCTAAAAAGGATGTCTTCCCAAAAGCTAATGAGGCAAAGGAATCTTGTAGCTAATAAAGGCAGAAAAAGTAGAGACAGGTTGAAGTGAGTGGATTGTACTAGTCAGTATGTTTTTGACCTTCTATTAAAATAAAGGTCATAACAGAAGGCCCTTAGTTGTCTTTCCCCAGGGCAAATTTAACATGGTAGTCAACAGAATTAGTGTTTGATGTTGGTTGTGCTTGATGTTGTAAAATGACAGAGTAATTCATATTGGAAAGCTGTTACAAACATTTCTCTTTTCAATTGCTTATTCTAGACCTTCTTGAACAACTTTCAGACAGCTAAGGAGACGCTGAGTGCTGCTACAGTCCAAGCTGCAGAAAAGGCTGCTACCAGCGTAAAAGACCTGGCTCAAAGGAGTTTTCGACTTGCAATGGATGTTGACTTAAAAGCACCAGTTATAGTCATTCCTCAGTCCTCAGTGTCTTCCAATGTTATAGTAATAGATCTTGGCTTGATTAAGGTTCAGAATCAGTTTAGCTTGGTGTCTTCAGAAGGCAGTTCACTCCCTCCAGTCATTGATAAAATGGATGTGCAGCTGACAGAGCTGAAACTGTCTAGGTAAAGTGCACTTTAAGTAATGCCTTAGCTAAATGGTAATACTAATACTCTATAGGATATTTATCTACTTTTGCTTAGAAACTATGGTTGGTGACAGTGTCAAATAGTTGGTGTTAAAAATAGTGGTCTTTTGTCTTAAGAGAAAATAAATCAATAGTAAAATAAGACAGTGTTCTGCTCAGGAAGAACATGTTTATACCTAATAAGACATTAAATTTTGAGTGTTTAAGCTGCTACTTTGAAAACGTAACATATGACTTCTAACTTCCCCACCATTTGGTTTCTGTGTGTTGTTTGTTTTAAGGACCACTGTGGAGACAGGTTTGTCACATCCAGACGTTCAGATACTTCACCCTATTAATTTAAGCCTTTCTGTGAAACGAAACATATCTGCAGCTTGGTTTCACAAATTACCAGTATTGGAGATCACCGGTCATTTGGATGCAATGAATGTAAGTCTTGTGAAAAGAAGGTGGTGAGAAGCTTGTGATAATACTTAATACGACTGACCTTTTTGTTATTTCTGGACACAAAGGCGCAACAAACTGCAAATACTTAGTAGTTGTAGAGTGAGTTTTCAGGGACGTCAGCAGAGTTTAAGATACCTGTGTGAATTGTAGATATTTGAAAGTGTCATACAGAACACACAAACTGCTGTGTACAATTATTAAAAGTGAAAGAAAGAAAAGAGAAGGCTGAAGAGTATGTTAAGGAGTCTTGTTTATTCTCTGCTATGAGGTAGGACCAACTTAAATGTTTGTGTGACCAGTTGTCCAAGTGAGTCTTTTCAGCTTTTATTTATTAATTTTAAGAGGAATCTTCTTGAGGGTAAATAAAATTTATGCAACTCTTTGTTTTAGAAGCTCCAGTTTTATTACGTCCTATCTCCCTTATATGACCTCAAGATAGCTGGGGTTTTTTTTGTGGCAATTTACATACTGTGAAAGAAAATATCAGGTACATCTTGTGTGAAACTGGATTTCAAATATCATGGGGTAGCATGTCATTTA
This sequence comes from Ceryle rudis, assembly GCA_033439905.1. Classification (NCBI taxonomy): domain Eukaryota; kingdom Metazoa; phylum Chordata; class Aves; order Coraciiformes; family Cerylidae; genus Ceryle; species Ceryle rudis. The sequence goes on along the minus strand of JAAGNO010012465.1, from coordinate 24,731 downwards.
CAGGAAGGTATTAAAAGCATAGACATGCTAAATAAAGGCTGCAATATATATTAATACAGCTTTAGAAGTCATAATCCTCTTCAGTCTCCTAATGCTTTAACAATAAGCTTTAACAATAATTTAATAATAAAAGAATTTTGTTGTGTTATATAAGGGAAAACATTGCTGACAAAATGCTGTAAATAGGCGCTCTTCCTGCCAGGAAGCATTATTCTGCTTTGTTAGATAGCATTAAGGTTAAAGAGCAATATGTTTTTCTTGAGAACTGCGATGTTCAATTTTTTTTAGGTTGTGGTAAGTCAAGAGGATTTGAATGTCTTCCTCAAAGTGTTGATGGAAAACCTTGGTGAAGCAGAAGAAAAACAAACTCGTGCACAATCAGTACTGCAAAAGGAAGGTCAGAGGGTGGAATTTGGTTTTAATGAATATTGTGTTAGCTTTTAGGAATTATGAAAAGCCTTTATTATCTAGAAAGGAAGCTTAGATCTGAGAGTATGATGTGTAAGTGATAAACTCTCTTTAATTTTGCAAGTTCACATGTAAATACTTGAAATATGTGGAAACATTGCAAGGCAAAATTTGGTAATTGTGTTGGCTGAATTGTCATGGGAATAGCAAAGTATTGAGATGTCAGGGTTGTCTTGTTGCCAGAACGTGTTCCTATATCCTTTGCCTGCTCTGCAGTTAAAGGCTCTACTAGCTTATTTTATGTTTCTAGCTTATTTTAGGTGAATGTAAGCCATCTAAATCAGTAATAGAATTGGATATGTTTCTTGAGCTAAATAAATGATGGCAGATTAAAAAGTTAACCTATTTGTTGAATGTTTCAGGTAAAACCAAAGATGTGGAGAAACGCGTTTTGGAGCAGGATAAGAGCATTCCAGAAGAGATAGTGTCTGAAAAGAAAAAAAGAACTCTAAATGATGATGTAATCAATATGGTACTTAATTTTGAAATCAAAGAGGTATGTATCCATCTGTAAAATGTATTGTTACTAAATCTAGTAGTCAAGTCTGTTTCTTAAAAGCAGTGGGCTATAAAATCCATTTTAACTGCTTAAAGACAGTACATACCAGCAAAAAGCAAACAAAAAAAATCCAGAATCCAGATGATTCTTCATCTGTTTCTTTAGTTGATTTCTTTTGTCTATATTATGAGATGGTATTTATAGAATATTTAACATGCACAGTACTCTTAACAGGGAAAATGTTCCTTGCTCACCTAGCCTTAATCCTTCAAAATGCTGCATATGATTCTCTTAGTAACACATCAGCTGAAATAGTTAATCTAGAACTAATACATTTCCCTTAGAGATGTTGTGTTAGGTTGAAGGTTAGGTACTAGGGAAATGCACAAGCAATCCATTAACAAAGTTACCTATGTATAAGAAATTGTCCAAGCATAATTTTTCTCTGAAGACATCTGTGATAATTAAATATGAAGAGCTCGGTATGGCCTTAAATTTTGTCAAGAGTCACACCAAATGGCTTAGGTGTATACACGTTACTTTAACTGTGACGTTTCTTGCATTTTGGGTTGGCTGATTTGTTGTGGGTTTTTTTTGGTTTGTTTGGTTGGTTTTTGGTGTGTAATTTTTGTTTCACTAAATCTGTATGGATGATTTTTGTCCAATACAAAATCTGGGTTCCTTTTTTTTTAGACAGAAAACCACCTTCACATCCCAAACTATTCTACTGCTGAGTGAGAGTTGCATTCAAGAACTAGAAACTTCCTCTTATCCCCAGTCACCAGGAAAAGATGTTCTCTGTGTGTGATATGAAATCATATATAAAAACTTATTTTAGGAGCATTAGAAATAAAATATTTGTCCCACAGCTGATGTGTAGACAGGGAGCAAGTTGATAGCATCCCAGGTTTTGGGGTTTTTGGGGTTGTTTTTTTTTTTTTTTCCGGAATCGTAGTTGCAGTTGGCTAATGAAGTAGCTATCAAAAAACAGCATATTAGTAAGTAGTTATCCAAAGCATATCACTAGTACCTTCTGACAGCTTCTAATTTTCAGATTCAATGTCTTGGCCGTGAAAATTTTGTTAGTAGAAGGACTGAGGTGTATTATAGGCTAGGCTGTAGTGCTCCATGTTGCCTTAATAAATACATCTTATGAACAATTCCGTCTTGTTAAATATGTTTTACACATGCTTCACATGGAAATTTTTACTAAGACAGTGTCCACGTTGTCTGTGTACTGTATATGGCAGGTGATTAATGATAAAATGCTAATTTTGTTAGTGTACAAAGAGTAACAATGCGGACAAAACATTGACAAACTTCAATTCTTCAAATTCCTTGTGTTAAATTGTTAGGATGAGGCACTATTTTTAGTTCCCAAAAATGGAAGATAATTGCCTCATGAAATCATAGCATTGAAATTAACATTGCTCATGAATAATTCTACTTAAAATTTTCATCTACTTTTATAATCTTTTTTCATTTTCAACATTCTTGTCAATGTAATGCTTAAGATTTTCCATGAATGAAGAACTGTAATGTTGAAACATTTGTACCTTTTGTTATTTTCATAGCATCAGATATTCAAAAACTGATTCACTTCGCTATGTTCTTTACTGTCCTTTATTCCAGACCAGTATTATGTCTAGTAACTGTTATTTTTTTCATATTCAAATGCTGTGTGTAGCACTATGTAGTGTCAGATTACAAAACTAAGAAATAGGTTGACAAAGCAAAGAAACACTGCTAGGCCAACAAAATGAAATGCTAGTGAAATTACTACACTTGGGATTTTTGTTTTATTGTTGAAGGAGTTAAGAGATTGGTTGCTTGGCCAAGAGGGAAGGTAAAAATCATTAACAAGCGGGTGTTTCTCTTTGTAAAAATGCAAACTGAAGTTTAGCTGAGGAGATGGTGCCTGTTTGTAACTGCATGTTATAATATCTGGACAGCTTTACTGAAACAGTTTATTTCCCTTTCCATATTCAAGGTCATAATAACCTTGATGAAGCAGGTTCAGCAGAAGAGATACCCATTGCATATTTTAACTGTGCTACAGCTTGGAACCGAAACAAAAATTAGAAATTATGAATTGACTGCAGCAGCATATCTGAAAAAAATTATGATGAGGTGCACTGAAATAAAGGGTAAGTCTTCTAGAGAACTTGTATGCAGTCAGTACAGTGTGTGCATCAGCTGTTGTACAAAGAGCATAGCATGGTCATAAAAAGAATAACTGGGGGGGGGAGGACAGAAGCTTCATGACAAAATTCAGTTATTCATGCTGTCCTGTGTAATTTTGATTTAATCAGTTTCTCCTGATGACAATTCTTACTCCTGTTGCCTTCTGTTACCTCCACTGTGCTTTCTTGATGGGTCAGGTAACAATTCAAAGTGATACTTTGTAGTAGTAGTAACTGAAATAATGTGCGTATTCAAAGTAGAAAACTGTGGTTTTGAATATAAAAAATCTAAAGATAGGAATGCAAAACTAATTATAGGAATGCAAATAACTTTCTGATTTTGAGTTTTCTTTCAGGACCAAGTTAAGTTACCTTTGACTAGCTGAATAAAAAAAAAAAAAGTGAATACAGCATTTTACAAGGTAGTACTTCCATCTGTGCTTCTTTGTCTAAAGAGTTGCTTACCGTCACTATTTCAATAAGAAGGGTATAGAATTAGCAAGTAATGGAGAAGTAGTATGGAGGCATTCCATAGGTGGAGTAAAGCTTGTGAGTGGAGACACTTCACAGTTATTTTTCTTTATTTGCAGACTCAAAAGGAGATCCTCTTTGCGTTATTAATTCTTCAAGTGACACAGATGAACATCTTCTGAAAATGGAATACATTAAGGTTTCAATACCTTTTTACTAAGATTATATGGGAGTAAAATAAGGCTTCCATATTTAACTTGGGTTAGATTTTTCTTTCTTGTTTTAGAACATGTAGGATTTGTATCTAAAGCTTATCTAGATTGTCTTCTAAGTACCTTCTCTACTGCTTCCATATAGTAAGTGCTTCCTAAGTCAACACAATTACAGAAGTCACTGATGAAGCCAAATGTTTGTGTGCATTCTTTTCAGTGGACAATACAGATTAGTATCTTTGTGAAACTTAATAGGTGAGATATTTTTTGCCTGTGTAAGTAATAGGTGCCTCTCTACACGTGGTAAAACTAGCAGCGGGGGAGTGGTTTGTTGGCAAGTAGAGTTCTTGAGCTGGTATTTTAAAAAAAAAAAAAAAAAGCACCCTTTAAAAACTGTACAAATACCTGGGAATCTGATAGATTGTAGAACCAGTGGGCTACTAATATTCTTACCTGTAATGACATAATTTTTATGGAGAAAAACGAGTTAATTTGTTCTGACAGAGTACTAAGCATAAATTGACGGTTTAAATAGGTCCTAGGGAAGAGAAAAACAGGCCGGTTGAACTATAAAAATATCACTGAGCAGAGCATTCTGAGTACCTCATTCTGCTTGCCTTTATTGTGTGCTGGATTCAGAGAATTTGTTCTTCAGGCTTCATCACTTTGATTTGTTTTCTTTAACAGTGGGAAAAATTCTTGTGTGTGTGTTAAATTAACTAATTCAGCTAATGAATTCAGTTAATTCAGTAGGGACTGACTGTGTGCTTGGGCTTCCCTCTGCTTCTTTTAGGCTGATGCTGATGGACCAGATTTTGTTACTACTTACACAAGCACCAAGCAAAACATCAGTGTAAGTACTGGATGTATTTTATTTTTTTTTAAGCTTCTCCAATAGTAACAGCCATGTAAACCTGTTTGTGGCTCATTTTCTTTTTCTCATTGATGAGGAAAAAAACCCAATCCTCAAACACTGACTTTCTCACCATTAAAGCTTTCTGCTTTGTTTAATTATGTCAAAGAGAAATCCAGGAGGAAAAAAAGGATTTTTAAGTAGTATTTTGTGTATTAATTGCTTTTAGCTATCAGCTGTACATTTTTAGTTAGTTAATTAAAATTTGTACGGTCATATTTCTAAAATATCTCTATATGTGGTTCAGAAGTTGTCAACTAGAGTGCTCAATAGTTCACAAAGGAATGCAGCAGAACTATGAGAGCTTCCTGAAAAAGCATAACCATGTGAAGCATCTATGTTTTAGACTGTCACAGTTCTTCTGTAGCTGTTTTAACTCTGAATACTTAGTAGACTGCAACTAAATAACAATGGTACTTTGTCTCCTTGCCCTCATTTTAGGTCAACTTTTCATGTTTGGATATAGTCCTTCACACAGAGGCTTTGCTTTCTATCATGAGTTTTCTCACACTTGGTATTCCATCAGCTGATCTTCCCAGTACTGATAAAGCATCAGACCACAAGCCTCAAATAAAAGAGCAAGAAAAAGGAAGTACTCTTAGAACAGGTAATGCAGTGTTAGAAAGGCAGCAAAAGTATGGCCTAATGGTATCTAGCCTTCAGTTTCAACAGATACCATTTTGAGTGATGGCATTGCAGTTTAGTTGGTGGAAAATCACATCATGAACAACTGTATGTGGGGAGAAAAATCTTCTCCTTATTAAAAAATCTCCAGCTGTTGCTTAGTTTTACCAATTCTCCTTGCTTATTATTATAAAGTCAGACCACTACATAGGAAAAGTAGAAATGATGTTGCAGTCAACAGTACGAAAGCATCAGGTGTCCCAACTTTGTTACTTTCCAATCTGAAGGCTTTAAATTACATTGCTGAAAATAAACATTCTTGAGCTCAGGGAAAGCAAAGTTCTTGAAGTGAAGGGTGTCGTGCTTATTTTAATAATTGTTTTTTGTAACCTTGAAATAGTATGAGGTTTTTGTATGGAAGCTCCTCAAAAATGTTTTGTCAGGTCCTGGGTAGTTGGTTCTTGTGTTTGTAGTGTTGTTTGGGAAATTCAGGGTTTTCAAATCTGACTGGCTGTTAGGTGCTTTGTTTTGTGTTTGGGATTTTGTAGGGCCTTTATATTTTTTTGGGGGGGGGTGTTAATTTTTTGTTTGTTTGTTCTGCAGACGCCTTTGCTTTTCCTGCAGAAACATTTGTCACCTAATATCCCTAAATTGGTCTTTCTGTTCTATAACGAAAGAAGTGTTTCTCTTGTGAGACAGTGTTTTGAATAATGTAATGTACACTGTATTCAACATACTGTTGTATGAAAGCTAGATATTACTGAGGAGAAAAAAGTCATTTTGATTGCTGTTTGCCTGTGTTAGTTGGTTACTATTCTTGTGCCAGAAGAAAACTGTGTTAATGTTAATGAAAGAGTTATTTCATATCTTGGCTAATAATGGGCAGTGAGTTTTGGGGAATAAATACAGGTTGCTTTTTGAATGGTTCACGTATGTACAAAACGAGTAATCTAACATTTGCTTGAAAAATTTGACTTGTAATTAAGTTCTTTTCTCTCTTGTTTTCTCTTTAGTGTCTAGTAATACAGCCCATGATGATATCTGTGAATTAAAACTCACTGCAAAGCTAAATGCATTTGGCATTACAGTGTGTGATCAGATCTGCAGAATTGCAGACATTAGAATACAAGGTAAGGGGGGTTTATTTAACTATTAGATTAGTTGGTGTAATGATAAATATGTTAATCCCCTCCACTGAGTTCTGAAAGGCTAGTCTGTGCACTGTAGATGTCTCTAACATATATTTGAATATATTTTGATTGTGATATGGTTGTGGTTAAGTAACGCAATTGCCAAAAGACCTGCAAGGGAAGAAAATGTTTGACTTAAAAATTGCCTTTTTTTTCCATGTGGAGTAAAATTAAAAGAAATGGAGGCACTATGTTATAAATAATATGAACTTCCATTTTTTAATAGCTAGATCCTAGATAGCATTGGAAATTTTTACTCTAGTCATAGAGTTAATTTATGTTGGCAAATTTGACATTTGTAATAATTTGTAATGACTTCTGTCTTGGGTTTTTACATAGCATTGATTGTTATATAGTAGAATGCAGGATTTTAAGCTGTATCTACTATTTATATTCAGTAATAATGTTTCTTTTTTTAAATGTCTACATAATAAGCGCACTTCAACAAATTACTATCTTCTTCCTTTTGTATCAAATCAGGAATGGATGCATCTGTATCTGTGAAACCTAAGAAGATTAAAGTGTTCTCCAGACTTGAGGATATTGTAATTACAAATGTTGATCCAAAAACAGTTCATAAAAAGGTGATGTGTTCTGTAGATCGCAAAGAAACAAAAAGGTCAAGTTTGTTATTTATTGACAGCGCTGTAATCTATTGGCTGTGTTGTATAAAACTAAGTATGATGTAGTGTACAAAATACTAAGCCAAACTTTATTGGTTAATTTTCTTTATCTCAGGGAAGCAAAATATGCTTTCATTCTTTTAATTATGGAAACATAGAACCATTAGGATTGGAAAAGACCTTCAAGATCATCAAGTCCAACTGTCAAACCAACACTACCATGACCACTAAACCATGTCCTGAAATGACACATCGGTGTTTTTTGAAAACCTCCAGGGATGGTGACTCCACCACCTCCCTGGGCATCCCATTCTCATACTTCACCACTCTTTCAGTATAGAAATTTTTAATAATATCCAACCTAAACCTCCCCTGGTGCAACTTAAGCCCATTTTGTGTTGTCTTATCATGAATTACTTGGGAAAATAGACCAATACCCACATCACTACATCCTTTCAGGTATTTGTTGAGAGCAGTAACTTCTTCCCTCAGCCTCCTCTTCTCCAGACTAAACAATCCCAGTTCCTTCAGCCACTCCTCATTAGATCACATTTGCACTGATGTGTTTAATTCTGAGTAGCATTGGTTAAATATAATATGGACTATAGATAACCAAATAAGAAGAGACATACCATAAAATAGCTGATCCATTTTCCTTTTCTGCTTAGCATATACGTGTCCAGTCATTGCTGATAAGTTGCATTTGGTCTTTTTTTTGCTAATACTTCTTTTTAAAAAACGTTGGCAATAATTCTATCACAGATCTCTGCCTGGAAGTATTAACTATGTGGCCTTAATCTCCTAGGCTGTCTCCATCATGGGAGATGAAGTGTTTAGATTTCACATGTCACTTTATCCAGATGCTACTGCAGGGGAAGCCTACACTGATATGTCAAAGGTGGATGGTAAAATGTCTCTGAAAGTGGGCTGCATCCAAATAATTTACCTACATAAATTCTTTATGTCTCTCTTGGTAAGACTTTAATTTCAGTTCTTTTCTTCATTAAAAATATTTGAAATAAAATTTAATCATCTGTTTGTGACCTGTACTTGTGGTGAGCTGATGTACAAGCTTATGGAAGTGTTTTGGTGGAGAAGTATCACTTAAGTTGCACTGCTTTATAGAAGAATGACAAATAAGAAGGGTGACTAAACAAGTAGTGAATTGTGTTGATAGCTTTAACATCTTTAGGTAAGCAATATGTTAGCTTGTGCATGATTTTAAACTTTGTCTTTTGAAATTGAATTAGAAGTTTCATGTTTCTGCCAAACCTCTACTATTGTTCTTAAATGTATGTTTTGCCCGGGCTTGCCTTTTTTTGTGAGGCTTATTTGCTCTCATAGTATTCTTACTTTTTTTTTTTTTTTTTCCCCACTACCTATCAATAGAACTTCCTAAACACTTTCCAAACGGCACAGGAAGCCCTGACTGCAGTAACTGTCCAGGCAGCAGAAATGGCCGCTTCCAGCGTGAAAGACTTTGCTAAAAAGAGCTTTCGCCTCTTAATGGATGTCAACTTGAAAGCTCCAGTTATAGTTGTTCCTGAATCTTCAACTTCATATAATGCTTTGGTAGCTGATCTTGGCTTAATCAGAGTTCAGAATGAATTCAAGCTGGTGTCTTCAGATGAATCTTCTCTTCCTCCAGTCATTGACAACATGGATGTTCAACTAACTCATTTGAAATTATCAAGGTACACGTGGACTTTTCTTCTGAGTTGAAAAGCGTTCGTAAAGAACACAAGTCCATGTTCTGTATGCCGCATTGTTCTATTATTCAAAGATGGTAGGTGATAAAACATACCAAAACCAAACAACAAAACCCCTCCAAACTGTTTAGGAGTGCTTTTATGTAGGCACACACTCTGAAAATTGTTAGAAACTAAGGACAGTAATTGAGTTAATTTTGAGTGCATACCTAGGCAAAAGTGTATGTAAGCACACATTAGTATTAATTTAAAAACAAGTATACCCATAATTCTGCTAGATTATTATTGTTCGGCATTCTGTAACTAAAAAATATTTTTCCTTTATTGCTTCCACTGTCTTTTTGTAGGTGCATTATATCCACAGATTCACAACCAGATTCTGAAATTCTGTGTCCTGTCAGTTTGACTTTACTGGTCCAGAGAAATTTATCAGCAACTTGGTATCATAAAACCCCAACAATTGGTATCAAAGGAGACCTAAAACCAATGCAGGTAATATCATGGCAAATCAGCACTACATCAGAAATTACATATGCTCTCAGCATGAAGCCTAGTTAAGGAGCTTGTAAACTCAATTTGCAATTTGCTTCCTCATAAAATGGTCTTTACAGAATGATAAAAGACTTTTGGCTTGACTGTCCAGGTTATAGATCTATTAGAGCTTTGATAATATATAATGAATAGTTTTGATGTAGCTGCATACAAATGGAATAAAACATGTATTTTTATTTTTTCTGGGGGTCTGTTGGAGCTATCCTTTGACTCAACAGTAAAGTCAGAGGTTATATGTTAAATTGGCATTTAAAATGTAGGTTGAAGATTTAAAATTCTTTAATCTGTAATATTCATGTTAATGTTTAGTAGATTTATTAAAACATGAAAGGGTAGATGTGGTTCTCTATAACAGTTCAAAATTATGGCTGATATCTTTGCAGAGGGAGGGCTTTACTGTCTTCTGACATTAACCATATGGATTTAAGAGGATAAAAATGGACTGAGGGGCCTTTTAGTTGTTCATGATAATTATTTCATTCCTGTATCTGTGCAGTGGCCAACTGTAACACTGTTGAAGCACAGAGGAATAAGATATTGAAGGAGTATTAAAAAAGAAAAAAACTAAATGTGGAAAAAATATTGGAACATTGTATATTATGGGCTAAGTGACTGCATTTTGTCAGTGCTTATTTTTTTCATGATCATGTTAAAATTTGATTCAGATTCACTAACTCAAAGGCCTACTAAATGGTTAGGTACTTTAGTGTATAGAATGTAAGTCCTGGCTTTAATGATATCTGATTATGTTTCTGGATTGCTGAATTGTTAAGTTCTTACGTTTATAAATTACTCATATTTTTAGCAGGCAGAGAGCCTTTACAAGACGAGAAAGTGTTTATCATGTGGAGTGTTAGTTCTTGCTCTAATCGCTGTTCATAAGAAGTAACAATATGTTTTGGGGTGCTTTGGCCATGATCACTTAGACTAGACAGCTTGTCTGTGGTGGAAGCAGCATGTTGTTTCTTCTCAACATTTACATACTGTATTGGAAAGAAATACTGTCACCAGGAATGAAGCTGTGGTTTTATCACTCTACAGATTGCACTCAGTGAAGATGATCTTACTGTTGTCATGAAAATTTTACTTGAAAACCTTGGAGGGGCTTCTTCCCAGCCAAATGCCATGCAAGAGAACACTGAAGATACACAGATACTTAAAAAAGGGAAAGTTCCAAATGAATCTGATTTGTGTGAGGGTATGTTCAATTTAGAAGGTGGATATGTTTAGATAGGGGGCTATTTGCAAATTCAAACATCACATTTATCTGTAGCATTTAAATGTGTGTAAGTACTGTTTTTAATTATTGTACAGGTGTATTGTGTAAATGAAAGCTGTACGTGAGAATGCATGCACATAACATACATGGAGTGTGAGCTGTTGATGGTCAGAAGTTTTGTAATGTGTGTTTTGTGATTTATCTTTTATAGGATGGTATTTTTCGGTCTGTATCAATGACTCTTATAAGCCACAGATAGTTTAAATAAGGAAAAAACCCAAGCCAACTACCACACGATGTTAATGCACAATTACAAAAATTGAGGATAATATTAGTCTTCAAGTAGTGTGTTAATGTGAACACTGCCTGTCTCCGGGTGAAATATTGTGAAGACTTTGCCAAAATCACCGTTGTCCAAAATTTTAACATTTTCAATATTGAAAAAATTACTATGTAACCAATAGTTGAATTGCTATATTATGAGAAAAAATTTGGAAGGAAGAGTAGAGTAGCACATGGTCATTGAGCAGTCTTGGTACTTTCTGTAGTTCCTCATTAAACTGCAATACACTAGTAACAGCTTTTTTTTATGGTTCTTAAAGCACTCTGTTAGGTAATTTTAGCATACATTGAGTAGAACAAAGTGATACTGAGTAAATGAAGATGTTAATTGTTCTGAGTAGTCTCTGTATTTAGAACTTTTACTTTTTTTGTTACACTTTCTGATTTTTAATTAAAAAAACCCAACCCCAAAACGAAAAGGAAAAAAAAAAGCCAACCCGCAACAGAAAACCACACACACACACACCCCCACACACACCCAACCAACCAAAAAAAACCAAACCACCACCAAAAACCCACCAACCCCTGAAACTAAGAAAACCACCTGCAAGCCTAATATTCTAAAAAAATGTAAAAATATTTTCTTTTCACTGACAGGTCCCGTTCTTGCTTTTGGACAAAAAAGTGTCTCTACAGTTGAATCTTCTGTGGAATGCTATGCAACACTTAAGTTTGACTTTAATTTTGAGTCACTTTCAGTAACTCTCTACAATAGTGATAAGGATCAGGTTTGTGACAAAACTTTTGCCATACATGTGGGGTGGGTCATTTAGGCTTTTCACATGGACAGAACTCAGGGTAGTAAAACAAAGAGTTTCATCAGTTATGTTGGCTTTGTAATGCCAAAACCTTAGGTTTTAGGAACAGAAAATGTCCTTAATTTGAAGGACATAAATGCATTTCTAAAAATCACACTAAAAGAAAGTTATAAACCAACCAGTGTTTGGTTTGGTTATTCAAGCCTTGATTCCAGTTTTCCAAAATAAAGTAATTTGGAACAGCAAGAACTGCTACCCTAGATGATGCTAGTTCTGTGCGTGGTTGCTATATAGGTAGTAAGCAGATCCAAGAGTGTGCAAGGCCCATACTTCCCTCTTGCATATCCCTGAATGTAAGCTATAATGAACATCCTTCCAGAGCAAGATGTGCAATGTTGCTTTGTTTTTATGACTTAATATGCTTTGTCCAGATGTGAAGGTACTAGCTTTATAAGTCTCGGTATATAGGGAACATATAGTAGCTTTCTTTGTAAAATAACTATAATGCAAGAATTTGTGGTGGTTTTTGTATGAGGAGTGTATAATTAAAAACAGTCTTGTGAAACAAGCATCGTGGGGAAGAAACACTGTAGTGGGATTTTATTTTAATTTATTGTTCATATTCTTTCTTATTGTTGAGGTCCTGGCTGTAAATGAGTTAGTGTGATGGGAGCAGTAGGATCCTCTGGTAGGAGGTTCAGATGGATTATCTTTTGGTCATGCATTCTGAACAACTACTAGAAATGCAGAGAAGAAACAAATTTACTACAAGTCAACTTTTTTTTTTTTTTGATGTTCTTACTGGGTTTCTCAGACTCATTTTTATGATTGGAGGACCAATGACAGCAACAAGCTAACCAGATTCTTCAAGTCCTGAATCAAAATACACATAGCTAGCAGCAAGGGAAGTGTTCGTATTACTTTATTCTGTGGTAACTAGTCCTATTTCTCATGATGTAGAAATTTCTGCTTCCACTGCATAGTGATAAACTGTGCCTTGGTGAACTTCGACTGCACCTCATGGCATCATCAGGGAAGATATTTTCAGATGGCTCAACAGATATTAATGTTAAACTCAAGGCATGCACCCTAGATGATCTCAGAGAAGGAATTCAGAATGTGACTGCAAGGTAAGTTTGAGTGCATCGGAAATGAAAAACCACCATTCAACTTGTGAGGAAGACTGTTTCCCATTCTATACTTTGCTTCGCATGGGATTGATAAAACTTAGTAGGGCTGTCAGTTATTCCCTGTCATACTGTGCGCTAAAGCAGTGACTGATGAAATTTTAATAATGTTGATCAAGTTTATTATTTTATGTATTGAATTCCTAGGTTATCCAGAAAAAACAAAAATATCTGGGAGGCTTGAATTTTACAGTAAGCTGTGTAGAACAGTTGTGTAGAGGGCAACCAGTCTCAGCTAGAGAGTTCTGTGTGCTGTATCTTTGTTGTGTGCCGCATACATAGTTCCAAAACTGTAGCACACAAATTTTGAATGGAAATTACTCTTCTGTCAGAGAAGTCAATACCCCCTTATTTCTGGGGGAAATGCTGATTGCTTATATTGTAATATTTATGAATAAATATCACAGGGGGAAAAAAAAAAATGGGACTGCTTAGGCATTTTTCTAGATCTGTGTTTTATGTGTTTTATGATGTTAAACTTATTTTCCAGAATGATAGACAAGAAAGATGACACAAGTGATGGTTCTATGATAGATATAAACTACAAGCAGGATAAAAATGGAACTGAAGTTGTTGCTATCCTTGACAAGCTGTACATATGTGCCAGTATGGAGTTTTTGTTGACAGTAGCGGATTTTTTCATTAACTCAATGCCGGTGTCCTCAGCTGAAAGATCTGCACAGTTCCAATTAAAGCATGTTACTTCTGGGAAATCCAAGCCAGAAACAGGTTTGTAAAAAATTAATTCTACCCCCTGTCCCCACTCCCCTTCTTTACAGTGTTTGTGCTGAAAATAAATATTCCGAAAGTTTTCAAGATGCTGTTTTGCTGTCTTATTTCAAAAAGGAGTTTATTCTTCTCAGTGTGTAAATCGGCCACTAATGCCATAGATTGTTGCAGCAGTAGAGATTCTAACTGCTGTGTTAAGTGGAGGAGTTGTGCTCTCCAGAAGAGCTAAATATTTAAAATAACTCACACTAAACAAGTTTTTTTTACCGACATAATATTGCAAAGGATACCTTAGGGTAAGAAGTGCCATGGAGACTGTTAAGGAAGGAAAAAGAACCACTTACTCTTTAAAGGTGAATGATGAAGAATGTCTTGCACTTACTTATATAAATACATGATTCTTTCCTTTCTTTGGAGACTGAGTGGATGTTAAAACAAGAAGTTACATAGTGCTAGTTAGGTTTCATTTAGTAAATTTTCACTCTAAAGAATTTAGTTACTTCAGATCTTGAGTAAGAAGGTAACTATTAATAACTTGGCTTTGTACAGCTAGTGCTTAAGTTGACTACTCTGCATAGAGCTAATACTGTCTTTGCAATCTTGAAACAGTTTCTTTACAATAAAACTTCTGACCAGTTTGCTGCTAATTTCTGAACACTGTTATGATATTCAGTTTCAGCAAAGTATTCCTGTAATAGAGACTTAATTTGTTAAATTTGTATCTCTGAAATGTAGCAGGTTTTATGCATCGTTTACATATTTTGTGCATAATTATACTTTCAAACCTTTTACATGAGAGGGGTTTTTAAACTTATTTTAACAGAAATAACTGTGCGGCCAAATATGACAATAAAAGCTGTGGTCATGGATCCAGAAATTGTATTTGTTGCTAATTTGACCAGTGCTGATGCTCCTGCCTTAAAAGTTTCCTTCCAATGTGATTTTTATCTGACATCTGGAAAACTTGCACAAAGGATGACTGCTCAAGTCAAGGGCTTCAAAGTTTTGGCCTGTGCTTTTCTCAAAGAAAAACAAGACAAGAGTGTTACTACGGTAAGAGAACTTGTTCTTCATAGGGAAAAAAAGTAATGAGAACTGTTAGCAGGCATGTTTTTTTAGTTGGCATATACATAACACTCGAAAAAAAAAAAAGTTTTCATATCATTGATTATTATGAAGATAGGAAGGGACTGTGCATCTGTGGTATGCCATTTTGAGGTGAACTTTTATCAGTAGGTGGAAAATTAAATTTGTAAATTAAATTTTAAATTTCTTAATGAAGAAATGGTTTGAGGGGTTTTTAAAACTTAACAGTCCCTCTCAGCTCCCTTGTTTACTGCTTGTCAGTTTATTTGTTGCAGCAGAGTGTGCTGATCAGCATGTTGTCTGCAACTCCACCTACTCATTCCTGGCAGGGAGCACTTAGCCACAAAGGTAGACAATGTGGTTTGTCTCACGTGTGGTATCTCTCTTTACGCATTTATTTTTCTTAAGGATTCAGGGTTGAATTTTTTTTTTTTTTTGACTATACCATCAATCTATCTGTGTTTTGGGCTTTCAGTTTGGTCAAAAACTTTTATTTCACTGATTGTTAACTTTCCAGTACAAAATGGCTCTTGTGCAAATCTGGATGCTGGAATGAAGCACAGTAACACTATGGAAGGAATGCTGTTCCTCTGAAATGTATTGTTGTTTTATGAGATAAGCATTCCTTTAGCCTATGGGATTAAAATATACAAGACCATTTTAAAAGGTTTGAGTCTAGAATTGACCTGAATTATCAAATTATATTTTTCGCTCAGGTGTTGCAACCATGTTCTTTGGTCATGGAAAATATGATGCATGTCTCAGGGTTACAAACTGTGGTAGTAACAATAGAAGAACTTATAATAAAGGTAAGTTTGTTTTTAAGACTGGGATTGGAATAACAAATGTTTCTCAAGCTGTAGCTTGGTTGTTTTTCTCTTCTTAATTTAAACATTGCTTTCTAAAATTTCCAGTTTCCCCATTAGTTTAATTCCAGAAATAGGCATTGATCCTTTTTAGTGTTGCTCTGTGTTGGAAAAAAAAAAAAATCATTATAAGCTCGTTTTGTCAATCTCATGGCAAAAATGTATTAACTTAAACATAAATTTAATTAATTCAGATCCCAGGATTCCTCGTACCAGTTTCTTGCAAATTTATTAAACAGCTCTTCCCCTTGCAACCACCACCACTATTTTTCTCTTCAGAGACTTATAAGCAGCAGCACACACACAAGTGCATGTAAACTTAATGCTGTTAACATGATTTCCAGAATGATATACAATGTGAAATACCTTCTTCTCAATAGGTGAATTAATAGTTGTGTCTATAGTAAAGGTATTTCTGAATGTAATTTGATAAACCTATGAAATGTTCACAAATTTCCATTTGTGATCCAAAAAGGTGGTCAGTGGTGAGGTCTTAAACTGAAAGCAATTATACATTGTTCCTAATGCATAAAACTCTTGATAGATGTACTGTACTGCTAATGGAAATGGCGGTGTACATAACTGCAAACATGCTTTTTTGAGCATCTCAAAAGATCTGAAAAATAAATTAATGTTCTACAATGTGGTAGAGAAAAGGTTGATTTTTAACTACTGTTTTGGGCAGACCATGTATCACTAAAAGTGGAATTCCAGTCTGAGAATTTTGGGTTTGAGCCTGTGGGATTGTGAAGGAGGAATGTATGAAGAACTCGAGAGTTATTTACCATTTCCATTTATCATATATTTTGTATGTTAGTCAGGTCTAAAGTGTTTTGAGTATAAAAGACTTCTTTCTTCTTTACTCAAGATCTCGCCAATAATTCTGAATACTGTGATGACCATTATGGCTGCCATAAAACCCAAAATGACAGAGGAGGATTCTAGAGGATCAACTGAAGTTTCTGAAGATTTGTGGCAAGTGAAACCTGTAGATCAGTGCAGTGCTTGGTTTCTTGGTGTTGATGTAGCCACAGAAGCAACAGAAACTTTTAAGGACTGTGAACATACTCTGAAAGAAGAGAAATTTGATGTTGTAGTGAAATTGGTTCAGATAACCTTGGAATGTGGTCTGGGACATCGTACTGTCCCTTTATTGTTAGTAGAATCTGTGTTTTCAGGTGTCCTTAAAAACTGGTCCTCACTGATGGAGATCACTGCTGATATGTCACTGGAGGTATGTAGAATTAAACTGTTAGTAATTCAAAATAGTTCTGCATGTTTCATAGTGTTCAAGTAACTTTCTAGTACACTTTCTATGTGCTAAATTAGTAATAGGCTTAATGTTCTTAGGAGCTCTTTAGTAGTGAGGCAAGTATGACTGTAGTGTGGTTTTTAAAGAAAATTTGCAGTGAATAGTAGATTTGAATGACAGTTTCTACTGTGAAATAATCTAGTCTTCTCTGCTTCTCTCTTTTTGCATATTCACTTTTTGCTGTATTGCTCACTGATTTTTGTTTCTCTAACATTGTGTTTATTGGTAAACCAGAAGTTACGCTCTTTCCTCACCATCTTCTCTGCATTTTGGATTCTAATCACTTAGTATTTTTTTTTTTTGCCTGCTATTGCAAGTCTTTACCCCAAGATATGTCAAATAAGTCTTTTATGGAGGCAGCATGTTAAAATTTCATACAACTAGATGTGCAGCTGCTCTGTGAAATAGGTTAACTGCATCTTAGTTAAATTTTGTCAGTTTGCCAAATGAGCCTCATCCTCCATTCCATACTGGATATAAAAATGGCCTCTTTTCATTGTGCTTCAAAATGCTAGGATAACACTAGACCTCCAAAATGTAAGATGAAGATTGTTTTCTAATTTGTTTTTCATACTGAATGCTATTAGAAGGAACTCGGTCCTTTATTATTAGATAACTTATTTTGATTCTTTCTTTAGATTCATTATTACAATGAAGCCTATGCAGTGTGGGAGCCACTTATTGAACGAATAGAAGGAGGAAAGAAGCAATGGAGTTTAAAGCTGGAAGTATGTAAACATACTTGAAACTGTGGAATAGTTTAGAGAGCTATTTCTTAAAAAGTTTTATGTGACAGAACATTGACCTTTCAAATGGTGTTGCTTTGAGGGAAATACACAATTTCACTTGGAAAAAAAAAATCAGTATTAAGACAGCTTAAGGTTCTACTGACTAATGTTAATTGTCCAGTGTGCAGGCAAAATGTAGCATGTAACACGCATACAGAGAGGAAAGAAAATAACTTGCTTGCCTTGAATGTTAGTATAAAATTCCTTTGTTTATGTAAGGTGTCTTGAGATTTACAAGGAAAGTAGATTTTCTTTGCCTGGCAATATTGTCAAGTGTAGGTCAAGGGTTTTTTTTCTGTGTTAACATAGTTAACATTAAAGTAGTCTATGTGTTCATAATTGCTTAATGAAACTTTTGTTTTAGGTGAAGACTAACCCTGTCCAAGAGAGAAGTTTGATGCCTGGTGATGACTTCATTGTTCTTCCTGAGCCACAAACAGCAGTTAACATATCTTCAAAGGATACGATGAATATAACAATATCCAAATGTTGTCTTGCTGTTTTCAGCAATTTAGCCAAGGTAGTCCTAACAGGCATAAGGTGCCCAATTATGTAGCTCTGTAGGAAGTTCTGATTTTATTATTTGGGTTTTTTTTAAAAGAACTTTCAGTGCTGCCAGTCATAAGCCAGTGACTATTCTGCAGCCTTGATAAATGTTATCTCTGAGGGCTGAGGAGTTTTAGTCCAAGTAGGGTTACCAAAAAGGTGGTGCTAGCTTTTGAAAGAAGCCATTTCTGTTA
This sequence comes from Ceryle rudis, assembly GCA_033439905.1. NCBI lineage: Eukaryota > Metazoa > Chordata > Aves > Coraciiformes > Cerylidae > Ceryle > Ceryle rudis. Next base: position 6,260 of record JAAGNO010012465.1, on the reverse strand, counting down.
GAAAAACAAATGTGCTTATGCAGGACTTATGGAACAATCTCCCAAGCAGGCTGAAGGAAAATAAAATCCTCCAGTAAATACAACTATTTCCTACAATCCTTTTTCTTAAATACTAAAAGAGAGGCTATTTTTTCCCCTGTTTTTACAGAGAAAAAGAATTTTAATTACTAAATCAAGCTATTTTTAGAGCATGTGATTTCTATGCCTAATTCTAAATGAGCAACAGTTCTCTGAGTTAGCACTTTGCTTATATTGTAAGTCTGTATTGGCATTCAGTTATCATGGCTTTTGTGTAATCAAACAAATGTGTGTGAAGTTGTCCTTGAATATGATGTATATGGTGAAATGTGCTTGGGACTCCTGTCTCCCAGATCTTACAATCTTATTGCAATCCAACAGCTGTAAAACTCCCTATGAGGAGTATGAATTCTTATTGTAGCATCAATATTTGCTGCAGTCAAAGAAAAATTAAGTAGTTTTCTGGAAGTAACCTTTATTTTCCTGAAATACTGCTATACAAAGCATAGGTATTGATATATATATATATATATATATATACACACATACACCCCTATATATGTATTCTTTTTTTTTTTCTTTAAAATGGTAGTTGCTGGGAACTGTCTTCTAAAGTTTTTACATATATATGTTACTGTGGCTGTCTATGTGTGACGTATTATGTATGTTGTTAATTACAGGCATTTTCAGAAGGCACTGCATCTACGTTTGACTATTCTTTTAAAGAGACGGCACCTTTCATAGTGAAAAATGCCCTAGGTGTTCCTTTCAAGGTGCTTCCTAGGTCCAATCTTCGGATAGTTGGTTCAGTTGAAAAAGAAAACCTGAACAATGTAGAAATTGGTCAGAGCATGGAACTGGAATACTCCGGTTTTGAAGTGCCTCAACAGGGAAAGTTCTCTGCATTGTACCGACAAGAAAGCTCTGTCTTCTCTTTAAATTTAGGTACTATGTTAGGGAATGTTGTATGTTATTACATGTTGAGAATGGGAAGATGGGGGAGTCAGTATGGTTAAATTCAACATGATCAAAATTTAGGTGAAGCATGCTGTGTTGAAACTTTCAATTGCTATCAGTGTTCACAAGTAAATAATTAATCTGCTACCAGACTTCTTTTTAAAAGATGTAAAATTCCTTCTCTGCATTTCTTCAGAGAATGAAAAGTACAGTATTTTTTTTTTTCCTCCCCCTTTGGAAAGAAAGGGATGCATTCTAGTGGAGTCATTGGTAGACCAACTCACAGACCCTTGGGTTGTGAACCTGTGGGTTCCATCTCCTGTTAAACAGCATCTCCATTCCTCATATCCATACCATTTGGCTTTCTGTAGTTACCTAGCTGCTTGAGAGAAGTTGTGACTTCTCTGTGTTGTTTTAGCTTTGCCAGAAAATACTCCTAGAACAGACCATAACAACTACTATTGCGTAATATTGTTTGGTTGTGGTTTTTTTTTTTTTCCTTTCCAATCCTGTATGAAGGTACTTGCCCATGATATACATATCATGCCCTGTGTTGCAGTTTAACTTGCCCAACAAATACCTTTGTTTGCTGTTTGGTGGGTTTATCATGCTATGTATAAATCATAATCTTCAAGACCATATAATTATGGTCTTGAAGAGTGTTCTGACCTTAAAGCTTTTCTTCCCTGGTGCTCAAAATACCATTTCAAGGTGTTTTTGCCAGAGGATGCTGAGATTCTGTTTGTTGCTGAGTTTACAGAAGCTAAAATATTGTTCAAATAGAGAACGGTAATGTGGTTTGTTTTGCCTAATTAAGACTTCTGTTTATTTTTATGGATTAGAACTTCAAGAGTATGATGAAGTGGTAAACATTCCCATAGCCAAACCAGGTCGACAACTGTACAACATAAGAAACGTTCTTGTTGATTGTTCAGACTCGATCATTGTACAGATAGATGCTACAGAAGGAAGTAAGGTTGTTACTGTACGATCTCCTCTGCAGGTAAAAAAAGCAACCAAAGAAACTATTATCTTTCAGCAGTGCTCTTCTCTGATTAACTTTGCTTTTCTTCCTTAATGAAATTTTTTTGATATCATACTTATGCAAAGAATTACTTAAATGCAAATTATTACTCTGTTACATATTGTTTTATCTGTATTCTCTATGCATGTCTTCCTGATAATTAAAAAATTTGGCTTTTACTTCTAAATTTGAGCTAACATTGAGGTTGGAATATGTACTTCTTATGTGACTTGGCATTTTAAGCATGTTTTTTCAATTCAATACTTAAAAGTAGCATAGTTTTCTCATATAATTATATATTGTTTTTCTTCAGAATTGTATTTCTTACCAAGACACGTGGAAGTCTGTGTTCCAGAGGAGTTGAATTAATCCAGTACTGTTCGTTTTCCTTGTTGCTATTTGTATTTTTTCCTTTAGAAAATTATACCATAGAAATGTAATGAAAATTAAACATTTTGATCCTAGATCAAGAACCATTTCTCAGTCCCATTTATGGTCTATAAACTGTCTAGAGACTCCAAGTTGCTGGAGCTAATTGGCATATCCAAGCCAGAAGAGGAATTTCATGTTCCTTTACATTCATACAGGTAAACTTTCTCTGTTATGTAGGGCTAATCTTTGTGTGACTGATACACAGCACAAATGTAGGATTAGTGTGGAAGCTTAAATTTGCACTTGGAACTCTTCCTGACTAGGTTAAAAATCCAAAATGCTACCTTTTATTATGTAATTAGTGTGCTAGAAAAGCCCTTCAGAATATTAAAAATTACTTGATAATGGGTAGTTAGCTGTCAAAGCAATGCTGTAGTGTACCATTTCCTCTTATCTTCCCATAGGTGTCATCTGTATGTTCGACCAACAGGAATGTTAGAGGGCCAGTTTCAAGAGTCAACGACTTACATTGCCTGGAGGGAGGAGCTACACAGAAGCAATGAAATAAAGTGCTTGCTACAGTGCCCAGCCACCACAACAAATTTCTTGCCTCTAATAATCAGCTCAACAGCTGTACCAGATAAACTCCATTTTATTTCAACTCATGGAGAGGAGTGGGATCCTGCCTACATTATCCACCTTTACCCTACACTGACTGTGAGGAATCTTTTGCCATACTCCTTGAGATACTTACTTGAGGCAAGTTATTTTATGGTTTTATTTGGAAATCCTTTACTTGGCTTTAAGAAAGACTCTGTTTACTCAGAAGGGGAAATGAATGTAGTGTGGAAGATATTGAATGTCGGTTTTTGTATTTTACACTGTAATTGAGTGAGTCAGCTGATTGATTGATTCTGGCAGTTTTGGGGATTAATTACTTTCAGTTTGGGTCTACCTGGCCAGTTCTGCCTTGCTCCTTAAAATTAATCCTGCACTGAATTGGTCTTTCTCTTTAGACTCTTTGGACATCCTGTTTGTGTTTTGCAAGGTATCTTTTGTTTGACAGGGAGAGGCATAAGAAAGTGCCTGAAATTTCTGGACCTTTTTCTCTGTGTGGAAAACATGAACTTCTTTCTGTTCTGACACTGGTCCTCTCTTGAGGACCATTGTGAGTTCTCCCTTGCCAAAATTTGAGGATGTCTTTAGAGGATGCTACACAGACTTTGTTTTCAATGTCTAGTATTTCTTTGTGAAAGCTGAGTGATTTTAGTAAATAGAAAAGGTGTGGGGATTTAGAGCTATCATCTTAAGTTTGTCCTACTCGCATAAGTGACTGTGGCATTCATTTAGATCATTCTTCTGTCCAACATCCTGATAGCACAATTTCCAGTTTTCCTTACCTTTATGTACAAAAGTACTTGGTCACAGAATGTAGAACAGAATGCCATTGTCTTGATTGAAGAGCTAGAAACAAGTAATTCAAATCTATTTCTCAAGTCACTCTACCTGTAGATGGCTATGTGTTTGTTTTCACATCTCTTGACTAATCAAGTCTGGCAGCTGTTTAATATAGTAGAATAGACTGTTTCTTAGTAAAACTTAGGAACATAGAAATGTCTGGCTTAGAAGGGATCTCTAGAAGTCATCTAGTCCAATCCCCCTGCTGAGAGCAGGGCCATCCTCAACTAGAGCAGGTTGCTCAGAGCCTCCTCAAGCCCCACCTTGAATGTCTCCAGGGATGGGGCCTCAACCTGTTCCAGTGCTCCACCACTCTTGTGGTAAAGAACTTCCTCCTTATTTCTAATCTAAATCCACTCGTTTCTAATTTAAAACCATTGCCCCTCGTCCTTTCACTCCAGGCCTTCGTAAACAGGCCCTCTCCAGTCTTTTTATAAGCTTCCTTCAGGTACTGGAAGGTGGCTATTAGGCCTCCCTGGAGCCTTCTCTTCTCCAGGCTGAATGATCCCAGCTTCCTCAGCCTGTCCACATAGGAGGGGTGCTCCAGCCCCCTGATCATCTTCATGGCCCTCCTCTGGACCCGCTCCATCAGGTCCATGTCCTTCCTGTGCTGA
>JAAGNO010012458.1:0-20329 GCA_033439905.1 Ceryle rudis | reverse complement strand
GGGTGTCGTCAACCCCCCCTTCACGGACCCGGCCCCCACGTCTTGAGCAGCCCCGACCCCTTCCGCAATGCCCCCCCCCCCCAAACAAACAAAGAAACAGCTGTGAGAAACCACCCTAAAGGAATAGAATAATAGAATTATCTAGGCTGGAAAAGACCTTCAAGATCAAGTCCAACTAATAACCCTACTCTACATGCCCACTGCTAAACCACGTCCCTAAGCACCACAGCTACACAACTTTTAAACATGTCCAGAGATGGCAACTCAACCACTTCCCTGAGGAGACTGTTCCAATGCTTGACAGCCCTTTCATTGAAAAAAAATTTTCCTAATGTCCCTTGGCACAACTTGAGGCTATTTCATCTTGTCCTATTGTTTGTTACTTAGAAGAGACTGATGCCTACCTTGCTACAACCTCCTTTCAAGTAGTTGTAGACAGCAATAAGGTCTCCCCTGAGTCTCCTTTTCTCCAGGCTAAATAACCCCAGTTCCTTCAGCTTCTCCTCATAAGACTTGTTCTCTAGACCCTTCACCAGCTTCATTGCCTTTCCTTGGATCCACTCTGGCACCTCAATGTCTTTTCTGTACTGAGGGGCCCAAAACTGAACATGGTACTTTAAGTGTGGCCTCACCAGTGCTGAGTACATGGGGACAATCACTTCCCTAGTCCTGCTGGTCACACTATTTCTGATACAAGCCAGGATGCCGTTGGCCTTCTTGGCCACCTGGGCACACTGCTGGCTCAGATTCAGCCAATTGGAGGTCAGCACCCCAGGTCCCTTGCTATTGGGCAGATTTCCAGCCACTCTTCCCCAAGACTGTAGTGTTGCCGGGGGTTGTTGTGGCCCAAAGGAGCACAGGGAGTGATCCAAGACACTGGCCCCATAGCAGAAAGGTCCTAAGACATTGCTGATTCTAGAAACAAGGGCTTCCTCAGCTGAGAAAGCTGAGCCTCTAAATGAAGAAAAACAATGTAGAAGGCAAGGAGGAGTATAGCTATGGGAACAGTTGTAGCAGAAGCATTGCGCGCCAGTACCACCTGACAGCAGTGCATGTTGCACTAGACTAACTTCTAGGCTGGTCTGCTTCCCAAATGATCGCAGGACAAAGAACTCTGTGACATTAATCGTTGTTGTTTTGTTAAGCATCTCATCTTACTTCAGAAACTGCCAGTGGCTGGGAAGCTGCCACCACCCTAAGCAAACTGCTCAACTATTTAACTACTCTCTCCATTCTAAAACGTATACCTCATCTCCAGACTGTTTTTTTCTTGTACCATTGTTAGGCAGAGCAGCAATTAGAAGAGCAAATATTTAATCCTACGTAGGTATATTTAGGCTTTGATTATATCAGTCCTAAGCGCACCTCCCCCATAAGGTATCTTCCAACCCCTGAACAGGCCTTAGAGCCTTGCAGGAAGCCCCTCCAACTTGTTAACTCCCTCCTTGAATTGTAGATATTAAAACTGGGAATTCTTTCACACCAGTAATCACATCCATGGAATTAGCAGACACAGTATAATCTCCTGCAATATAATCTCATTACACCTGCTCCGCATTCCCTGTTTATACATCCAAGGATGGAATTAGCCTTTCTGACTGCAGTGTTGCTCCGGGAGTTCACATTCAGCTGCTCCTACACCATGAGTCAAGCCTTTGCCAGCATCATTTCTTCCACAGACAGAGCTGCCAGACCAGAAGCATGGCCCACAATGAATAACTCACCACTGGGCTGGTTCATAAACACATTATGTGCTTGCACCAGCTTTAACATTTTGACGCTTGCTAGCTTGTCAATTTTCAATCCAATTACTACAAATTTTGTCAATTTGGTATCACTCCAGTTTTTAAAAAATCAAAACACAGTGTAAGACTGTATCAGATTCCTTGCTGGAGCCCTATTACATCCACAGCTTTTACATTTATCAGCCAAATTTATAACCCAACCCTATAACATTTCCAGAAGTTACCAAGCAGTTTTATGGATTCTTTTCCATAAACACACGAGACTTAGCATTAACCAGAACTCTTCCCTTGTTTTTAAATGATCCTTGTATGTGCTATTTCCTTATTCTGTCTGTCAATAAGGAGCTGGTAGACCTGTAATTACAAGTGTCAGATTACTTCTGGTTTTCGCTGTTGTTTTGTTTCAGCCTATGGGGAATTTGCCAGATTTTCCAAGTGAAGGAAGATTAAATCAAGACAAGAGCTGGAGAGAGACTCATATCCTGCCCCTGCTGCTTCATACATTAAAATAGGTGCTTGCTCTAAAGGTGTGTGTGGGTTTTACAGACACCTGGAGAGGAGCTCACCTTGCTAATTAATCAAAACAGACCCAGGGGATGGGAACCAGCAGAGACTCCTGAATCTGTCCCAAATATAAAAAACTTTCTGATGAGGGAGGAAATGGAAAGCTGAGAAAGGAAAGAGTTTATTTGTATGATGGGTATTCATATATAATTTATATGCAATAAATGTTTCTAGCTCTTTCATTAGTTGCAAATAAAGTGATACAAATGTGCACTACGAGAAGCTGATGCACTTTGTGTGCCAGGGGCTGCTTCCAGCTGAATGGTGGTGGTTCATGGGGGGATGATTTAACACTCCAGCAGCCCCACTATCCACATTCTGCTTCAGGTTAATCCCTGGAGCAGATGCACTCCACTTTTTCAATCACACATAGCTTGGCTTATTAACTTAAACAAAGATTTCTATTTAAACTATCACATTGGCCACAGACTGTGGTGGGTAAAGAGCCAGCATCTATTTGCCTCTTCCACCTTCTGCAGGGCTGGAAAGCTCTGGCACAAGGAGTTCAACAGGCACATGCCTGAAGCAAGAGGAGAGAAACCCACTTAAGCAATCACAGCATTGTTTGAATTTAATACATCAGCAGCTATTTCAGTCATCAGAAACTCATTCACATCACTGAAATTCAACACAAAGTTAAGAAAAAACAAAGGAAAAATGAGGTACCTGAATAGGTCTGTTGCCATCAAGCAGAGCCCATCTGTAGAAGAATGTTCATATCCTACCTCAACTCTTCCCACCTGGGCATCTCATTTAATCCCTCCTGACTCCCTAGGACTATCTCCAAGGCAAGCAGAGTCTGTAGATGGGGCTCAAGGGAGGGAGGTGTTCCCTGGGAAATGTCTGCAGGGTGCAGGTCTGTGGTTCAGCCTCTTGTTGAGACCTCTTCTTTACATAAATCCTGTTCTGCTGCCAGATTAAGTCAAACTAGGAGATAAGATCCTCATCTCTGCAACTTTGTGCTGAGGGCGGGGATGAGTGGGCAGCTTTCCTCAGGCAGGGGTACAGCAAGCAGTATGAATGACAAAGGGCAGAAGATTCATCAGGGATCCATGCACTGGGGAGATGGGGAACTTCCTTGTGGTCATAAATTGCCTCTCTGCTCCCACTAACCCCACCACAAGCTGCCCAAGCAGTGCCTGCACCCAACGCCAACAGCTCTGCACTCCCTACATTTACCCCCTGTCCTTGCAGGGATCCTTCCCCTGCTCTGGGCTGCTGGAGCAGGGAAGGAGCTGGTCATTGCCACAGAGGACAAGCTGCCCTGCAGGCCTCAACAGCGCTCGAGACCTGCCCACAAACCCAAAGCCTGGGAGCCGGCGTGCTGGCGCTGGTGGTGTGATACATGCTGTCCTGTCACCACTTTTATTTTCCTGTCCGCTATAGATTATAGCATATGTTCACAATGTGGAGCTTGATACAGAGGTATACCCTCTATATATCCTCCGAAAGAAATAATCTAGCAATAGTATGCTTTTTTACTTGTATAACTGCACAAGAGAGTTTGGGGTACAGGGCTATTACTAATAAATCACCATAAATAGATCAATATGTCAGTACTTCAGCATTTGAATCCAACCAGCTACAGGGAATTTGTCCCTTGGTAACAATCAATCTGTTGTACTTAAAGTTTCCCCACCACATCTGCAGCCAGCACAAACTGATCAATGCTGTTCCAAGCCAGCGGAGCAAAACAGCTTTGCGTGTCCCTCTGTTCAACCCTGCAGGTCTCCCCTCCTCCTTCCCAAGGACACAGAGGTTAAATTATCCTTTGCTAAGCACATGGAATATCCCAAGCCAACTCCCAGTTCTTCATGCAAAACCAGCCTTTATTACCACCAGCCCAGTGCAGCCCAGCCAATATCCCAGCACCTTTCCAGCTGGGTCTAATCTGTTCCTCCACAAGCAGCAACTCCCCTGCAGCAGCCTGAGGCACTTCTAAGAAGTAGATGCTGCAAAATGAATCCTGTGAGGCATCCAAATTTTGCCATGCATCCTGCACAGGGCCCTCCTCCTGGGGGTGGTGGTTTGCCAGACAATGCAGGAGGAGATATGAGGTCTTGTAAGATGGTGGGCTGCTCTTTCAGAGGGGTAAATAGCATTGCTAGAGAAGACACGAGGGACCTGGGGAGGATCTCAACAATCTGGCTTTGACTAACATGATGACAGTCCTGCTGCTGAGGGAGGGTCCAGGGCTACATCCCAGTGCAACGTTCTCCACTTGGAGCTCTATCCCACATTGACTATCACTGATGATTTCTGTGAGGAATTTTTCCTTTCCTGTGAGGTGTCTGCTGATGGAGCCTCCTACCAAAAGTGACTTGTGATACAGGTCACAGGATTCCAAATTCACTAGGGAACGCATGATTCCTACCTAAGCCCCAGAAGTCTTCTCTGTGACTCAAAGCAAAGAGAGCACAGATCCTACTGTTGGAGTGGGAGAGAGGGCCAAAGGTGGTGGAGAGGGTCCAAGACCTGTGAGTGGTGATGCACATACCACCACAGCAAACATTTACATCGGGATCCCATGGTTATCCCATACAAGGCTTGTACCCAAAACTGGTATTAGGCAGAGGCCAGGCCTGTCAGATAAACAACTCTGGTAACTACCACCTACCTACAAGTTCTGTCCAGAGCTTCTGGCTGTTAACAGGCTCCCTGAGACCAGCTCTCAGCATGTAGCACTCAGAGGATGAAGGGAATGTCCTGTGCTGTGCTCTCATGGCTGGCCAGACAATGCCACCACCTTTGATGAGCTCATTCCACTGCTCCCCAGAGGTGGGTCTGGCTCACAAGGATGGGCTGGCTGTGTGTTATGCTTCAGGCCTGAATGCCCAATTCTCCCTCTTTTTCAGATTGCAGTTAAGTTGCAATAGATTTTCCAACCATGGCCTGTTGTCCCACCAACTGCAGAGGTTTGTGCAAAGGGTCTGCATTACTCCTGCTCCTTACACAGGGTCCTCTTCCTCAAGAGCCATGCCATAGACAGAAGAATCACTAGCCTAGAAGCCACCATTTAACAATTACACTGCTTTCTGGTGGCTTGTCACGAAGAAATCCCAGCCATTCATAGGAGGGTCCTGCCGTCCATAACAGCAGCAGCAGCGATCCATTATTGAGTACATTTTACGAATCTGTTCTGCCAGGCTGCCTCTTGCTTATCACCTTTTGTAATCAGATACCTGCCTCTGACAGTTGTAGGGAAAGAAGCTGTAGATAGTACTGTGGCCTCACTCCCTCCATGTGGCTCTCTAGCGCTTGTGTTCTGCTTTCCTGCTCCTCCTCCACGGAGGCCTAAGAAAAAGCAATGCACTGGACTTTCCAAACCTGTCAGGATTCATATTCTGATTTCCTTTCTAATGGCTCACCTGGAGGGGAGGCTGTGAGCTCCATAGCTCTTATTTCTCTGCAGTGGTGGGTCCCCAAAGTTATCTTTCAACTGCACAGTGAAGTTGAAGACCTCAAGGTTACCCTTCAATAGGTGAGCAGAGCCTATCTTGCCAGGATGAGTTTGAGCTAGGCAGGAGAAACAGGACTGTAATCTTCTATGCTGGTTTCTTCTAAGCTTTGCGGGCTCTTCTGAAAATGTATTGCATAATTTAGGAGACTGATGTGCAGAACTGAGCAGAGTTTTCAATTACCAATATAAAAATGACTCCCTAAGAACTGAAATTCATTCTACTCTCTCCAGCTGTTCCAGCAAGGCATCCCACTGCTCACAGTGTGGTTTGACTTTGCTTCGTTTGACTGCAGAGTCCTTGGCTGAAGGGGAATGGTTGTGGTCTGCATTAGGCCTGGTAGACTCTGACTGCTGGAGGGAATGTGAGGCACCAGCAAGCAGTATTCCCAGGCATACTTGGATATTGACTTTCTTGAAGCCTCGGCTGTGCAGCCACCCCATTTCTGCGCAATTACTGAGGAAAACTGTAGAAACCTCTCCAGCTGAGAGGGGTCTGGTTTTACAGAGGAGGAGCAGCTAAGGCAGTGCTATCTGCTGTTTATCTGCTGCAGCTTAGTTCTGTAGTAGAGTCAGTTCACTGAGACGGGTCACAGTATGGGATAGCAAGTCTCGTACCTGGAGCAATGGGATTCCAGGAGGTGTTGAGTTCGGAAGAGTTTCTGTATCAGGGAGTGACAGAGTTCAGCACTGGTGTCAAGCACTGAGTGCATCTGATGTCGCTACAGTGCTCCTGGGTCACAGTCAAAACATCTCACACTGTGTCACTGCAGTACAGGTGGTTTCTTTCCATTGTCATTAACATGTCTTTGGGAAGTAGTCAAGGATGCAGCCATACCTCCATGATTGTGACTCCTCACAGGTTCCTATTATGCCCAGTATGTTGATCGCAGTTTCAGACCCCACAAACATCATGAGCTCCTTGTTACTCTAACAGACCTCCATCCAAAGACAGGCTCTGTGCTGGGCATGAGCTGCCTCCCACAGCTCCTCCTGGCCCTGGGCACCCAGGGCACAGAGAGCCTGTAGGAGCTGGGTCAGGCCAGGGGCTCCTGGACCAGCTGGAGGAGGTGGAGGCTGCCGTAGTTTCAGGGTTCGGAGAAGGGGGCAGGCTGGGTGGCTGTGACTGGGGGGGAAGCGGGCCAGGAGGAAAGCCAGTAGCAGCTGTGCTAGGGAGGGTGTCGTGTTTGCCAGGATGGCCTCTTGCTGTAGCGCCAAGGGTGGAGAACCGGGAAACGATACCCAGGCAGGGGAGGCCGCGCTGCTGTGCTCCCACCCTCCCACAACCCCTTTTCTATCAGGACCCCGGAGCCATAAGGCGATGAGACGGGACAAAGATGGCAGCCCCCCGGCCCGGGGGAGCGGCAAGAGGCTGAGGCCTGGGGCGCCCCGGGGGGGTGGGGAGCAGGGCGGTGCAGCCGGCCCGGCCAGGCCCGCCCAGACGCCGGGCTGCGTCCGCCTGCCGCCGCGGCCTTGCTCTGCGGTCGCGGACGGACAGAGGGGTAGGAGGGAGCCGGGAAGCAGCGGGTGGGCGGCGTGGGGAGCGGGGCGGCCGCCAGCAGCCGAGGCGTTCCGGGGGCCGCTCTCGGCGCCGGACGGGGGCCGGGCCCCTGGCAATCCTTCCCCGGCGCCGGGATCGGCTGCCTCAAGGCACCCTGAGGTGAAGGCCCGGGTGTAGCGGCCCTTCCTGCCCACCTGGGGCGGCCCCCCCGCCCCGAGCAGGGGGAAGCCCAGGGCCGGAGCCCCCCTGGGCCCAGGATCGGGCCCAGGGAGGGCAGCCAGGCTCTGACAGGTCTGTCAGGAAGGGGCCAGTCCATGGTTACACCTAGAAGCCAGCCCACGGCTTTCAGCATCAGGCCCGGCGAGGGCAGCGCAATCGGACACAGTCCTGCGATCAGCGGGCAGGACCGTGGTGCCTCCGGCAAAGGCATTGCTTCTGGAGACCAGCGCTGCTGCAGCTGTTTCGGGGGCTGTTTCTGGGCTGAGCTTAAACAAGCTCATGGGCAGGTGGGAACGATGTAGAAGGAGGCTGCAGGTGTGGCTGCTTGGGACCACTGGGGCCTGTAAGTGCTATCAGTGTCGTGATAGCAGCCTCTCTTCTTAGCCCATCCCCTCTGACCTTACCCCTTACAAGAGGTATGGGCCTAGGAGGGACTGCTGTAGCATGATTTAGTTGTTGTGGGGTCTTGGGGCTATTTAAGAGACAAGTCACTAGGAAGTGGATATAGCATGAGAGACTTGGGGATAGTCAGGCTGCCCATGCGGGGACCCAGGGGTTGAAGGGCCTTAGGGTAAAAGGGAAATACTCAGACCACCCCTGGAAGATCCCCAGAGGCTGGGTAGTTCTGGGAGGTTTGCTCAGGAGCCTGGGGTTGAGGAAGGGTCAGGTGTAGCTCAGTGACTGCCAAGGAGATTGGCAGTGATGAAGTCAAGCATGTGCCTGGCAGGTGGTGGACACATATCCTATCCCATGCAGGGTCCCTGGCCCTGAGGCATGCACAGGAGGATGGCAGGAGTGACCTGTCATGTGGCATGTAGCCAGTTGTTCTCTCAAAGGTGCTGCCTTGTGGTGTGAAAGAGGAGAAACACCAACGGAAAAGAGGAGGAGGTGGTAACAGTCTACTACTGGAGGCTGCAGCCTTATTTCTGAAACTGTCTTTTTGTTTCAGGCTAGGTGCCTGGCTGGCCGCAGCCAGCTGGGGAAATTCTGTGTGGTCGCCTCTTGCCAGATCTTCTGCACCTTCTGTTTGGGTTGCAGCTGCTGCAGAGATGGGGAGAAAAGGCTCTCTCCTCCTGTGTAGGGAAAGCTTGTTTCTTCCTAGGAGGATTGGTAGTATGTGCTGGGAGGAGGATTCCCCAGGCAGGCAGGCAGGAATGGCAGCTTGGGATGTTGAATGGGGAGCTATAAATCAGCAAGCTGCTAATTAAGACCATGGGAGGCTGGTGAGTTACTAAAGACCAGTAGTATTTTTTTTTTCAGAGCTCTGGGCCATTAACAAGATCCCAGGGACCTACTCTGAGCACGTGGCTCTCCAGGGACATCACGTGTGAACACTCTAATTTAGACATGTTCTCAGAGTTGAAGTTCCCTGTGCCCTGGGGCCACGTGGCAGCTAAGGCCTGGGGACCTTCGGAGGGACACCCTGTGCTGTGCTTGCATGGCTGGCTGGACAACGCTAACACCTTTGACAAGCTCATTCCACTGCTCCCCAGAGGTAGGTCTGGCTCATCAGGATGGTTCTTGTTGCATTGCAGGGCTGCACATCTGATACTCTTCCCCTTTCAGATTGTTATTATGTGGCAATGGATTTTTCTGGCCATGGCTTGTCATCCCACCGGCCTGCAGGCTCTCCCTACCATTTTCTGGATTACGTGAGCGATGTGCGCCGGGTGGCAGCAGGTGGGTAGCTGAAGGGACCCTCGAGGGGATGTTTGTGCAGAGAGTGCTTTATTGCTCCTGTACCTTGGAACCAGCAGGCAGCATTTACTGCTGGCAGAGAGCTCAGTTTCCTCTGCTGCTTCCCAGTCTGATGTTAGCTGGTGCTTTGTGACCATAGACTGAATAAACATTCCTCTTTCCCACTATTTGTGAGAAGGAGAAACAGTAAATCCTAGGAAGCAAGTGTTTCTATACTAAAAAGCAGTAATGGTGAAGTGGTGGGTGACTTTTTGTAAGCAGCAAGTGACCTCTAACCAATGTTAGGTGTAAGTTGGAGACTCTTCTGGTTCACTCTGATGGCAGTCTGCTGCTTGCTTTAGTATCATACCAAGAAATCTGAAAGCCAAACTGTCCCAGGCTCCTAATAACTCCTCATCTAACCACCCATCTGTATGCAGACCTTGTGGGAGGTTGTGGCATGTGCAGTTCTGCATCCCTCATTCAGTATACAAAGAGTTGCTAGAAGTTCTTTGATGTGCCAGAGGGTAAAACACATCTTTCAGTAAGGTATATTTCAGATGGGCAGCACTGATGAAGCAGTATTTTCCCATAAGCCTCCTAAAAATAGCCTGAAGAGCCTGATGCGCTAAATGGTGCAGAGACCTTTCATTTGGAATAATCATACTTTCCTCAAGGCAGTAGACCTGGCTCTGTTTCCTCGCGGCTCTTGTGGAATGCCCTGCAGCAGGATGCTCCGTCAAGGTCTCGCTCTCTCAGCAGATACTGTCCAGTTGGGCTCTTTTGCTTCTTGCCAGTCTCATGTCTGGCAACAAATGGGAATTTGCTGTAACTTGTTTGCCACACAGAGTGAGCTTGAGAGCTGCGTGACTTAACTACCAAGGAAATGAGGTTGTGGATGCTCTTTTTCTTTAAAACTGGCCTACTTACCCACCTCATTTCTGGATTAGGAAGCAAATTAAGCAGTGCAAAAGCCCTCCTGAGAGAAGGGGCCTGTGTTGGTGGAGAAGCAGTAAGATGCCGCTGCTCTGGTCTCTAATGCAGCACTGTCTGTTTTTGTCTGTTGCCACTTAGCCTTGCAGTGGAGACGGTTCACCCTGATGGGTCACAGTATGGGTAAGTGGCTCTTGTCCTTGTAAGCTGTGAAATTCATGGAAATAGAAGTAGGTAATTAATTTACAAGACATGCTGCTAGGAGCTGGTTTGCAATATTTATTATATTATGTCAAGTACTAGGTTCCTGCTGGAGTGATTAAAAAAAAATCTGTGCCCTTGTTTGAAATGCCTCTGCTTTCAAGACCCTGTAGTACAAACAGTGGTAACTTTTGCTGTGGACCTTTTCCCCCACCTGTAGGTGGGAACAGTCGTATGCAAAGAGGGGTGGTCTGTGGCAGGAGAATTCACAGCAGGCCTTCTTGCCTGGTTGCTACAAAGCCTGAGGACAACAGAGCCCTCCTTGGTCATGGAGCTTCCTGAGGGGAACTGACCTTCAGGCTCTATCCCTTTGTGCTTAGGACATGATTTGGGTTTGCTGTGACTTGAGTTTTGCTCCCTGGGGCTGCTCTGGCCACAGCTCACAGGACCTGCACACCATAGCTTTTTAACTAGTAACTCATCCTTGGCCTTTGCTGCCCGAGAGGGAGATGTGGATGATGCAGGATGGGGAGTCGAGCTAGCAGACAGCCCTGCTCTCTGTCTGCTGGGAGAGCTCTGCTCTGCAGCTGGGGTTTTGTCCTTTGGTACAAGGTGCATTTCTGCTTCTGAGGCAGCATCTGCTGTGAGGGAGTTTGTTACTGGGGGGGTGTTCTCTGTGTAGCTGAGCACCCTTCTCTCCTTTGCAGGTGGGTCTGTGGCAGGAATGGTGAGTAAAGCATCCTTACTTCATGGGGTTTGTGATTTCTGAAGCTGGGACAACAAATGGGAGAGTAATGAAGGGACAGACTGTGTGGGACTTGAACGTTAGGAGAGGAAACTCTTCTCCCTGACCCCCTCTCCCCTGCAGCAGGATGAATGCTCAGCCTTTCTCTCATATGGTTTCATCTCTCCTCAGTTCTGTTTCCTTTATCCTGAGATGGTGGACAAGCTGATCCTGCTGGAAAATCTCGGCTTTCTGCTAGCTCCAGAGGTTAGACTTCATGTATCTTTTCTCTCCTCTTTTTTAAACAAAGGTAGATTTTTTTTTTTTTTTCTTTCCCTCATTTGTTCAGAGAAAGCACCACTGTGACCAGTTCCTGACAGGTCACACAAATCTCAGGGCTCTTCCTTTTGGCAGGTACAGGTCTGTTCTGTGTTGTGTGGACTGAGGTCCCTGCTTAGGGTGGCCCTTCATCAACACTTGGTTGTGCACCACATCCTCTAGTCCCTTAGGCATCAAAATTTTCTTGTCTGTGCCATGGCCTCATACAAAGGGAACTGGACCCTCTGTCCAAGCAACTACCAGCTGAGGTTGTCTTTTTGCAAACAGCTTATTGGGTGACTGGGGTGCAAAACTGCTGGATTTCTTTTTCTCCCCCGGCAGGACATAAAGCTACATTCCCAACCTGCCATCACTGCTACCAGATGCTGGGGCTTTGGTTGGCACAAGAGGGACAGAAGCCCAGGGGCTGAAAAACAAAAACAAAAACAAAAACAACAAAAAAAAAAAAGACCAGGCTTACCTTGTACTTTTGGACAGTTGTCATCAACTCAAAAGTTGATGAGGCAGAAAGGGGGATAAAAAATTACAAGGGTAAAATATAAGTTCCTTAAAGCAGCACTTAGCTTTCTGTTCCTGCCTTGCCTTTTTAAGTATTGCCGTTCCCTTTTCCCCAGAAACGGGCATTGTTAATATGATGTCCTTAACTGGTACCAGTTCTGAGGGATGCTGAAGGGTGAAATGCCCTCTTCTACCCTCTGGTAAGGGATAAAATGATTCAGAAGAGAGGGGTTACTCCTGTTCCCCACTTCTCTTTGTTTCAGGACACTGAGGCATGGCTGAAATCAAAACGGCTGGTGATTGACAGATTACTGAGTCTAGAGGCAAAGCAGCAAGCTCCCAAAGCATGGAGCCCCGAAGCAGCATTGCAGAGGTGGGTTCCCATCTGTCCTCTTCATTTGCTGCTTGCCATCACCTCAGACAGAGCTACAGCTCCACGAATGAGAAATTGTCCCTGCAATTCCCCTTTCAAGTCCTCCTGTGGAATCTCAGCAAGACCTTTTGCTTCTGCTGCCAGAAGCTGCTGCTGCTTCTTCCTGCTCTTTTCTGTGGCAGCCTGAGCTTGCTGTCACCTTGTCATGCCATTTCGCTTCACTTCCTCCCTTTTCCAACAGAACAATCTCTCTGCCATGTCTCCCCCAGGCTCTTAGAAGCAAACAGGCATCTGACAGCAGAGGGTGGGGCAATCCTACTGCAGCGAGGAGCAACTGAGACACCCGCTGGTAAGGGGCTGCGTGGAGACAGGGCTCATCACAGTGCCGGGCCAAAACTGGGTGGGGGGAGTGGTGCCCACAGCCCTTGTCTTCCACACGGTACAGGGTGCCCTAGCTACATGTTTACACAACCCGAATGGGATCAAATAAGTCTAGAGGCAGAGCTCTCCAACCCCAGTTGCTAGGAATGGTGCTCAAGTCCTAGAATTGCTAGAGAAAGGAAATCACAAAAAGGAGAGAGATGAATTCTATTCCTCCTGACTCAAAAAGTCTTGGGCAGACACCAAAGGTGAGGAGAAGCAGAGCAACTCCTGCTCCTCTGACACATGAAAACCTTGTTTTTTCATTCCAGGTCTGGTGTATAACAGAGACATGAGAGTTCGTACGGTGAGCATTGCTCTTCTGACATGCCTCCTGCTGCTTCTGAGCCCTGAGTTTATAGAAGACTCAGAAGTGGAGGCTCACTCACTGAGCCCAGGCCCTGCCTCCACCCAGCCATTCACTTTCTGCTTCCTTAATCCCCACATCTCTTTTAAACACTGCTGTTAAAAGAACCTGCACTCGATCAGTAACTGACTCCGCTTACAGAGTCACTGAAAAATGTTACTGATTTTTTTTTAGCAGTTCCTCTGCCCCAGGGCCTCCTAGCCTGTTTTTCCTGCTGTTACAACTTTTCAGGCAGCAGATGGATGGATGCTTTTTGGTCAGCTTCTTTGTCAGGTCACCCCTATAAGAAGGGGAGAGAGACCGGACCAAAGTCTGTATGTTTGATATTTGGATAGCTTTGTGCCACTTTTGAGCAAGCAGGGCCTCCTCTACCTGTGCTACTGCCAGGGTATGAAAGCCAGAGGAGTGTAATGTCTCCTTTTCAGTCAGAGGATTTTTGAAGCTTTTCTCTGCTATGAGATCATTCCCATATGTGCTGCATCCCAGCAGGCAGTGGTGTTGGCAGCCCTAAAACACAGCTGGACAGAAGGAGACTTTGCAGAGCCAGCTACTCTTGTGCGCAGCCTGGCTGCCTGTCATAGGGCAGCTTTGGGGCCACAGCCACTCTGCCTTCAGAGCTGCCCATGAAGCAGGGGCTGAGGACACCCCCTACCCCTAGCTGCTGTCCCCAACCTTTGCCACTCTCCTTTTTGCACCTGCAGCAGAGTCGAGAGTCCTTCACAGTGGAGCAGTGTGTGAAGCTCCTGCAGAAGATCCAGGACCGTGTACTCATCATTGTGTGAGTGAGGCCCAAGCCAAACCAACCCTTGCTGCCTCCCTGGAGCCCTGGGTGGAGGGAACTGGAGCTTAGAAAGGAGTCCTCTACTACCCTCTCCTTGACAGTGGCCACCCAGACCTTTGGGCCAATTGGCACAGTACAGCCTCAGGTGTGAGAAGCATTTCCCAGGTCGCCATCCCTGCCCTGGGGTGGGCAGGCTCCTAGAGCAGGCAGAGAGCAACTGGAACATCCTCCGGCTCGCCTGGTGCTTCGCTTTCAGGCTGGCCTTCCCTGGTGCATGGCTGAGGAAATGCCAGTCCTGTCATCCCCATGCTCCTGTTCCACAGCTTTCTATCCCTTAGCCCTACATCAAATTGGCATCCTGGCAAACATGACCCTTCACCATAGCACCACTCCTACCTGCTTTCCTCCAGGCTTGGCTCTTTCCCCCAGTCACAGCCACCCAGCCTGTCCCCTTCTCTAGGCCCCAAAACCTCCTTGCCTGAGCAAAGAGGTGAAGCCACTGCAGCATCCACCTCTCCTTCAGCTGGTCCTGGAGCCCCCAGCATGATCCAGCTCCTGCAGGCTTTCCCCTGGGTGCCTGGTGCAGGGCAGGACAGAGCTGTGGGAGGTGGCCAGCAGCTTGTGCTGAGCCCCATAAAGCATTAAACCATCTGGATGGGTAACTGGTTCTGCCAGTCCTCCTCTGCATTTTTCTCATCTCCTTGGAGGGCAAGATGTGCAGAGCTCTGGCTCCCTTGTGTGCTGATGTTAAAAGACCCTCTAGGAATGAGAGGAAAATGCTAGAAGCTGAGAAGCGAGGTGCAGTTTTGGCTTCCCTGCTCTGCTGAAATTGCATGAGCTTAAGGATTTTCCCACTTGTCCGGAAATGCAACATCATGGTGAGGACAAATCTTCTAGGTCATAGAGTACATGGCTTTGAGCCTGGGATGGCACTTTGTTCCATCGCATGCAGCATAGCAGGAGTTGGCATTATTGTAGCTCTGCAGGAGGTGTAATGCTGGCTTCTCCAGGAGGATTGCCCTGGTACCTCCCTTTCCCAGCAAGGCACACCCTGTTTAAAACAGGAGCATGGCAGGGGGTGGGGTGGGGAAAGGGACAAAGGGAAGATGTAGAAACCGTATGGAAGGAAAAAGCAGAAGACAGGGTGGAGGCAGGGAACAATGTCCTCAGACCAGTTAAGGAGCCAGCCCTGGGGGCCCAGTATTTAATCAGTCTCCACTCTGATAACTAAACAGCCACCCAAGGTCTTAAACAGATTGCTGGGTAGAAAATAGCTGCTTAGGCAAGCTGTGCAGTGCTCCCCTGACTGCCACACATGACCCCTGCTGTTTACAAGCAGCTGTCTTGGGGACAGTGCTTCTGCCCAGGACAGTAGCAAAGAAAACTGGAAACACATGTACTGTACTGAGCCTTGTTGATTTTCAGAGCACAGGATGGACTCTTAGTACCATACAAGCTACAGAGCAGAAATCACTTTGTGAAAGCCCTACAGGAGGCATTTGAGTCCACCCTCAAAGAGGTGAGAGCAAACTCCATCCTTGTATCTGCCACCAGTGCCACACAGCCAGCCCAGCTGGACTGAGGGAACACTTTCTGGATCCACATATTCTTGTGTCCTTTTCTTCCAGCACATCCAGCTGGTAGAAGTGCCTGGGAGTCATTTTGTGCACCTCAATGAGCCTGAGGTAGTGTCTGGGATCATCAGCAACTTCCTGACAGCACAGAACACCAGAGCCAGGCTCTAAGAAGTCTTCACTGCTGCAGCATTCCAGGAGAACAGGGAGCTAAAAAGCAGGTGTTCTGGAGGAATTGTCACAATTCCTACTTCACATTCAACATCAGTTTCATAATACTCTTTCCTAAACTTAGCTTGCTGCAGGGTGGGAGCAAGTCTGCCAGAGGACCCCTGGAGGAGGGATGAGCAAAGTATCTCAGTGGTCAAAGGGAAAAGGAATCCTTCCTCCACTTCCAGCTCTGTGAGAATAGGGAGAGGCCCAGCATGGCCTCCCCTTGGCTTGCTCCTAACTTGCACCCCACAATGGAGCCAGAATAGAGGCAGCCCCTGTGGGAGCAGCAGCATCAGCTCTAGAGCTGCAGGACAGGTGGCTCTTCTCACCTACCCCCAGGATTAGACCTACTCGGAAACCAAGAAAGCGTTCTGCTTCTCTGCTTACTTCTATGGGTGCCTGAGCCCACAGAGCCTGTCTCTCTGTTCTACTGTGAAAACTGCTGCTTTTCTTAAAAAAAATCAGCTTAAGTGAGAGTTCACCTGGGCAGGGAAGGCCCTTCTAATGAACCCCTAGGGAATGAGTCACTAATCCTCTAGCTGAAGAAGCTGGGAGAACTAATAATAATGGATAAGTTGGTAGAATTATTTTTGTCCTTCTAAATAAAGATTAAATCTCCCCACCTTAACTCTGTCTTCTTGACTCTATAGGAGAGTGAAACTCCTTACTTTCGGGGTTCTCACCCAAGCAGCTGAAACATCAGTTTTAGGAGGTGGCGGTCTGTACACGCTGTCTGCTATAGATGGATCCATCTGCCTCCTCCTTAAATTGATGCAGTCAGGCCTGGCTCTCTCCCATGCGATGGAAACTGCATTTGCTGTGGGTTTTCTAGGGGAGAGTAAATGCGTTTTAACCCAGCTCTGGAATTCACCAGCATTTCCACCCTACATTCCTGGTCATGTCCATATGGAAGCCGCAGGCAGCCTGGCAGTGGGTGAGTTGCAGCTCCTTTGTGATCAGAGAGTGCACTGGGGTGAACAATCATGGACTTCAAAGCTGCACAGATGTTATGTCGGCAGTACAAAAGCATAGCCCCATGATGTGCTTGGCACCATCCTTACCTGCCTCCTGGAGGGCTGGTCACAGGTTAAGTGGGAACAGGCCTTGGAAAGTCTGGTTTCTTCCTCCAAAGTCAGGCTCCCATCTCACCTTGTTGCAGTGAAGAACAACGCTGAACATCAGGAGTTTCCATAGCCCAGGCTAGACATGGCTGTAGAAGTCCATGCACAGCTAGAAGATGGCACCTCGATGCCTGGCTGAGAGGGAGCTGCCTAGGAGTGAAACACTTGAGGGAAGGGGTAGAGCTCAGTACCAAACCACCGATCTTTCCTTGTCACAACAGGTCTGAGAACTTCCCAGATGGGTTTTTCCCCCAAGATCACTTCCCTCTTCTTAACCCCAGATAAAAGGCACTAAGGAGCACCATCATACAAGCCACTGCTTTTATTGCCACAGGAAGCTGTTCCCCATAGCAGACCAAGGGTGAGAGGCATTCCCACATTCCCACATCGCAGCAGTTCATTTACAGTTCTTCAGACGTTCCTTGCCCCTGTGAAGGCTGTGCTAGGTCAATACCAGTTCTCACTGAGCTTTAGGAGGGCTGTGGGTGGCAGGGAGATACAGGTTGTCACAGGAAGTACCTCAGCCCCTCGACCCAAGCACCCTGGTAAGTGATGCCACAGGGCTGAAGGATGGCCAGGAGAGCAGGACGCAGGACACTGGTGTGAGTGAAGGAAACTCCCCCACCAGTAGCAGTTGCTAGGATGTCCCATGTCAGATCCAAGTGGAGGGACAACCCAAAGCTGCCTCAATTCCTTGAAATCCTTTGGCACATGGTGTTCAGAGGCATCTCTCCTGCCCTCATCGGCAAGCGCATCAGAGGAGTAGTTCAGCAGAGTTTAGTACGGGCGGAACTTGCGCTGGGCTCGCATCAGCGCAATTCTCTGCTTGTCCTCCTCAAACTTCTTCCTCAACTGGGCAATGTCTGAAACAGGCATAGAGAGGAAAGGTCACAGCGGAGCAGCACAACTCCCTCTCCTGGGGTGCTTCACTTCCACCCAGCAGGAGGGGCTCAGTCCTGACACCCAAACACACATGCTTCCCAGAGCAGATCCTTTTGTGCCTGGGCTGAGCGCCAAGCTGGAGCTCTGGCCGTTCATCTCGGCAGTGCTGCAGCTCCCTCTTGGGGAGGAAAACGGCTGGTTTTTCCTTGCAATGCCTGCATTTCTGCAGACTGAAGAAACCTCTATTGTAAAGCCACGACCCATGCACTCTCCCACAAAATATTCCAGCAGCCCTTGTTAGTACAGGGGGTAGCAAGGGGCCTCCACGAACTGGCGAGGCCATTTGCACAACCACCCAGCCAGCCGTTCACCTGCAGTGGGACGCAGCCTCCACTGAAGGGAAAAGGACACCCTTTGGGCCGCAGCTTGACACAGGGGGACAGGTAGGAGGAGACTTGGACACTCACGCTCTCTCTTGGTCTCACGATGCTGCCAGGCATAAAAGTTGAGCAGCTCTTTGCGGGCCCTTTTCTGCTTCTCCTTCTCCAGCACCCGCAGATTGGCAGCCTCTGTCCGGGGCAGGCCTGGCTTCCGGCCCTTTCGCGTTACCTTCACCCAGCCCTCCTCATCTGGAACACCATCCTCCTTGGCCGCTTTGGCTTCTTCCTATACAGACAGGAGGGTGAGGCAGCTCAGTGCAGATAGGCTGCTGCCAGCCGGCCTGTCTGATGCAGGGTTCCCTGCAGTCCCCCTTAAACACACGCAAAACTACAGCTCCTGCTTCTACGCAGGATTTGAAAGAAGATGTGGGACCAAGGGCACAGGCATTCAATTGGTCACAGCACTGCATGCCAGCCAGGACCTAGGTTATTTGCAGATACCTGCTGTAAACCCTGGGTGCAAGCGTCAGGTGTTGTGGACCAAACCAGGACCTGACTGCTCACCAGCAACTGGGAGTACAACTACGCAGATAACCAGTGTGTTTCCCTCTGCCCTTTTCTCCCTCCTCTCTTGGAGGCTGGAACACTGAGATCTCTCTCTTCCTCTTCTCTCCCCAAACAAGCTGCTTAGCTGGGTTCCCTCCCCAGCCCAGCCTCACCTCTGCTACCTTTTTGTCATAGTCTTGCATGTAGGCATCCACCTCAGCCTTCAGTTCCTCTGGATCCACAACCGAGGCTGCGTAACTGTCGATCCACTCTGAGACAGAGAGAGCAGAAGTTAGCAGTAGCTTCTGTTAGAACAGCAAGCCCTGATGTGATGCCTTTGGCAAGCCTTAAGAGAGAACTGCTCAAGGGAAGGACACACTGTTCCCATTTCTGTTCAGCCTCCCCATCACCACAGCTCAACCAAATTGCAGCCCAGGACACAGCCAGGAAGCGATGGGATGAAATTACAACCTTCCCAAACAAGGGTGGACCCAAGAGATGCAACGTTCAGGTCTGCATTTGTATCAAAGGGTCACATCTGAATTGCTGTCATCTTAACAGCCATTTGTGCCTGTTATTAAGTCTGGATTCCATTCTGAGGTCAAGACACAGCCAGTTTCTCTGAATCTATGTGATACTGAAAAGATAATGGGAAAAATTGCCCTTCCCTTGTACCAAGTGACCTCCTTCTCTCATAAGGTCAATGTACTAGACTACAACGTCCAGTACAAGAAGACTGCTGCTACCTCGTGAGTAATAAAGCCAGGACAATTAAACACTGGAGGATGCCTCCCAGCTCCGCACAGAGTGGTGAGAACTAATCTGGGATGTACAGGGTAGGATTCAGCAAGAAATGAGCACAGCTCTTCCCTGGCACTAGCTAGCAGGAAGAGAGCAAGGGATGACTTACTGCTAATGCCGGTTTTCACAGGGTGACTCTCTGTTGATATCAGCAAGGGACCTTCCTGTGACAGGGCCTTGGCTGCCTGAACACCATACGGTTTCCTGAACACCACATATGCTACTTGAAATCCCTAAAAGAAAAAGAAACCTTGGCCAGTCATATACATCAGGAAAACTGGTGACAAAGCAAGGAGCTGCCATACAAATTATAAATAAAAACATAAATAAATTAAATCAAAGCACAAGTTACTGTAGCATAGCAAAAAGAAAAAAAAAAAATAAGGTAAACTTACATATGTAACCAGATTACCCAACCCCTCCAAATGGTTTCACACATCTCACATTCCAAATGCCGCCGAGACTGAACGGCCTTCTTTCTGACCACTACAGCACCGTATTCCCCTCCTTGACGAGCTTTACCGTTGCAGTTTGGTGGTTGAAGAATTTGGACGTCAGCTTTTCTTTATTCTCTCCCGAGCCTGGCTTCTCACGGATCTCCACTGACTGGACATGCCCGCAGCGAGCGAACAGCCGGGACAGAGAGTCCTTGACACGGGGAGCAAGAGAGAACACGGCGCACAGAACAGCTGAGCGCGTCCTCTCACCACGCAGCGCCAGCACCGCCGGCAGGACCCCAGCCCCTCCCCGAGGCACGCCCGGCCGCCCCGCCCGCGGCCTCCAGCCCTCCCGCCACGGGTGGGACGTTTCCACCCAACCCGCCTGGCGCCAGCCACACTCACCGGGCTGCAGTACGGGGGCACGTTGAGGACGAAGAGGGTGCGGCGAGGGGGGTGAGCGGTGCCAGCCCCTTCCCGCACCTGGTGCTCTTTCTGCAACAAGTAGTGGGGCGAGCGCTGCCGCTCTCCGAACTTCACCGCCAGAACTGCGAGGGACGCCCGGGTTAAGAACCC
>JAAGNO010012457.1:5395-17246 GCA_033439905.1 Ceryle rudis | reverse complement strand
GGCTTAGTCATTTTTTGGTGGTTATTTTGTTTGCTTGGGGGGAAGAATAGGCGTCGGAGGGGTAGGTGGGACAGACGGGGGACGAGCCCT
Source organism: Ceryle rudis (assembly GCA_033439905.1). Classification (NCBI taxonomy): domain Eukaryota; kingdom Metazoa; phylum Chordata; class Aves; order Coraciiformes; family Cerylidae; genus Ceryle; species Ceryle rudis. Next base: position 17,156 of record JAAGNO010012457.1, on the reverse strand, counting down.
GCGTGGTTGTTTGTAGTGCCGTGGTGTGGGGGGGGGGGGGGGTGTGTGGAAAAAGTCTTGCTAGTGGGGTAAGGACATTGATGAGAGGGGGCTGCAGGTCATTCATCTCCCACAGCAACCAGGCTACCCCTGGGTAGGATCCAAAGATAAGAAGCTGGCTGAAGAGACGAGACAATGGCCAGCAAAGGCAGAGAGGAGAGGTAGAGCCACATCTCCCGAAGAAGAGGGAAGGAAAGGCGCGCGACTGGGCGGTGCTGCAGACGTGGAGGGAGCGAGCAGATCAGGGGAGTTTGGCTCCGAAGAGGCGAAGCAAGGCAGTGCTGTTTGTGATAGCTGGCCCGTGCATTCCAGTACCTGCTGCCCGCCCTGCTTACTTCCGGAATATGCCCATGCTGCTTACCTTGTCATGTGGAGGTTTTTGCGTGATTTCTGTCCTCAGAGACGTGGAGCCTTTGCTGTAATTAGCATTCATTCTAGATTTGCTGAATGTAGTTGTGACGGTGAATTAGGAGGAAATACGTTGTTGGCTTCTTCAGCATACACGTTAAATCTGTGATGCTGAGGGGAAAGAAAAAAAAGTGAGATGCCTTCAAAACCAAACTGTGGAACACAGGTCAGGCCGTGAGACTGCAAACGCTCGACAATTCCAGCTGCTCTGAGGGAGAGCAGATGCTCTTTACATAACCTGGTGACAATGTGATGCCGTATGTGCAGCATGGAAGACTGTTCATTACTCACCAGTCTGCTCATCCCAGGTACGGAAAGCAGAGGGAAGCACCAATCAGGGTGTCCTGGTTCTGAGGAGATGGTTCACACTGCTCCCTCATGGCGAGGAGAGTTCAGAGCCGAGCGCAGCTACTGTGTCAGATCCAGGAGGGTCCAGTCAGCAGCCACACATTTTAGGCAATTCTCTCTTCAGGGAGAGAGCTGCTGGGATGACCTGTCCTTGGAACAACGAAGAGTAAATCTCCTCATTTCTTTCTCTTTCCATGTCATTAATGAAGCATGATGCTTTCTGGGCTGGGAGCTGGTACCTTTCTGTTAAAAACAGCCCTCCCTTCAGGGCTGACGGGGCAAGGCGTTGAGCACACTTAGGTTTCCTTTCTGCACCTTTTAGGGACGTGCCCAACACCCTTGTGAATTGGATCCCTTACTCCACAGGGTGGTAGGAAGAAATGCTGCCTTACTTGGCAAAATGTTTTATATGGCATGTGCTCAGCTATTACCAGGCTGGTGTTTTTGCTGAGTAACAGGAGGCATGGGGGTGGAGGAGGTAGTGGCTGAGCCTTTCATTGAGAAATGGATGCTCTTTATTCTTGTCTTCAGATCTGATGCTGCCAGGAGTTGTAGTGCCATCTTCTGGCTTTCCTCAAGTAGAGCGGGGCACGCTCTGTGCTGTCACCCTCTTGGGAAACAGGTAGGGAGGATCCTTCGTTCCTATCTTTTCTTGGCTTAATTTCATTTTTAGTTTCTGTTCTTTACAGGAAGACTCCGGGGGCTTTGAGAAAATAAAGGCAAAATTGTTCTTGTGCGTTTGATGCACCGTGGATCTAAACAATGGCAAATCCAGTGGAAAAACCCCTCCAGTTTCTGGGTTAGGATATGGTTGAGCTTGGGCAGACAGCTTTGCAAATTGATTCTTCTGGACCTGTGGGGCACAGCTGGTAGATTTGTTTTGAAACAGAGGAATTTTTAAAACAAAAGATTGTATTTCACACTGTTGTCTTTTTGTCTGTGGGGAAATTCAGAGCGAGGGAGCAGTGCTGAAGCTGTTCCCCCCCACACACACACACTCACACTGCTTTTCTGGCAGTGCAGCTGCTTCTTGGATGTTAATAAAGTGAAGAATGTGTCAGTGCCCAACCTTCACTATCACAGCTGCACAGATCCTCAGGATTGCTTGGAATACTTTACATACCAGAAGATAACCAGAAAATACCTTGATGCTTTAACGATGCAGGTTGTCCAGAGCAAGGACATCCTAAAAGAAGTTCAGCCTTTCACAGGGGTGCAGTCTGTCTGTGTCCACGGTGTATTTGGGCTGTCCTGCTCTAACACTCCCTTCTGTTCCCAGAGCTCCAGTAGCAGTTGCAGTTGCCACCATGTCCACTGCGGAGATGCTGGAGGCTGGAATGAAGGGGAAGGGCTTTGCTGTGCTGCATACGTACATGGACCACCTCTGGTGGGTACATGGCCAGACGTTTGGTAAAGCGTGTAACGGGTCTCAAACCTGTGCCCCGGGGAATTGAATCTGGCGGTTCAATGTCCCGAGTTAGCTGGGTACAGTCCGGGTATGACCATTATTAAGGTTTCAGCAGCATGTTTTTGATGACTGCTGTTTTCTGACAGAAGCGGGTGTCTGTCCTGACATCAGTCCAGGACGTACGTATTGGAAACAGATAGAAAAAGTTATTCACTGGATTCAGTTCCTTCAACCTGAGTGTAATTATTCTAGAAATGAAGCTAGAATGCCTCTCTTACTCAGGTCTTAGAAAAAAAACCCCTTCCTCTTCTATAAGAAGAGAACTTTGAATAATTTTTATGGTCAGCTGTGCCAGTCTCAACCAAATGAGTTGCTCTACATTTGGATTCAACTAGTCTCCTCGGTTTTAAATTGAGATTCATGGAGGGAACAGAGAGTTTATAGTGGAGGATGAGTTAAAAATAAATTGTACAGTTTTGAGAATGCGGAAAAAGGTCCACGCAGCTGCCAGTGCCTTTTATCGGGGTGATGCTTGTTCACTGTCCTGTGGGTCTCAAAGCATTCAACAGAAAGCTATGTTATGCTTTTTCTTCCTTTTATAGGGAATATGGTGACAAATCTTATCCTCCTACCTTAGCTCCCTTGGTAACAGATTCTGCTGGAAAGGAGAGCGCTGAAGATGAGGAAGAGGTGGAGAGGAAAGAGCCTGTCATCAGCTCCTCCACTGACCCACTGCAGCGGGCGGACGTTGGTGATTTGAGCCTGCAGGAGCGCGGCAGTTGTGCAATACTGATGGGAAAAGAGGAACCGGGTGAGAACAGAGCTGCAGAAACAGCTGAAGATGCCAACACAGAGGTTCAGCAGGAAGCTGCAGACAGCAGGACTCCACAAGGTATTTTTGCTTACAAGTAAAACCAAACGGGGCTCCTCTGGTTTGCTCTGAACGAACCGAGAGCTGTGTTCCCAAAGACAGACTGCTCACGGCTGGCTTGTCCTTTTTTCCCCCTGCAGAGCAAATGGATGCGTTATTTAATCAGTGCTTTTTTCATGCCTTAAAATGCAAAGTAAAGAAGTCGGATCTCCCTCTGCTCACCAGCACGTTTCTACGCAGCCATATGTTCTCATGCTGGTACGTGGTAAGAAGGTTGTCTGTGGATTTGCATGCTGGGCTTTGGGCTGTAAAGCTGCAGAGATGAAGCCTGATATTTTAGGATGAAATTATTGACTCCAAAGTAAAATTCACTCCTTATTTAAGGTTATCTAAGGTGATGCTCACTCCTTACATCAACTACTGTGATGTGAGGATTGTCCAGACCAGGATGTGCACTCGGTGGCTATCTAGAGTTGGCTGACGTTTGTTTCAGGATTGCTTAGTCACTTAAATAGCTGTTTGCCTACCCACAGGAACTAGTTTCACTCATCATGTTCTATTTATGAGCTTGTTTGAAGTAATTCTTTCTCTGTGTGATTTGTATTTCTGCTGTTAAGAAACTTTTAGCATAAGTAGCAAGATTTAAGAAGAAATGAAGGGTGACTTATAACTAAAGAACTTTAAAAAATCCTTTTATAGCCCTGCTGGACAACAACTGGACATAAAGAAATCAAGCTATAAGAAGGTGAGATTTTTCTGTTGTTTTGGTGTTTTGTTTGTTTGGGGGTTTTGTGTTTTGTTTTGTTTTTTGTTTTGGGGGTTTTTTTTTGCATTAATTTAAAAAAGAAATGGGAAGAAAGAAGCAGCTTGAAATTAGAATTGTTCAAGTGTTAGTAAACCAGACAAAAAAAAACCCAAACCCTAGAAGCTGTTCTTAAAAGCCAAGTTCTTTTTCTCAACTCCTGCTCCTGTGGGATCCAGGGAGGAAAGTCATCTTCCTGAAAGCAGGAGCGTTGATCTGCCTTGAATGCAGCTGAGGTGTCTGCCACCATATACTGTGATAGCTGCTCAAGGGTTCTTCTCTTGTTGGACACGAAAAGGCCACTCCCTTTTCTAAAGCTTTTAACGACCAAAAAGGAGATGATAGCTGTGGGCTGGTATTTTGGTTTTTTTAGAGAAGTTTTTGTGATTTAGCCAGTAACTCTGGGGCAGTCAGAAACACATGAACAGGAATTTAAAATGCTTGACTCCACATTTCTGATTGTCGCTTCCTTCAGTTCTCCAAATTCCTGCAGTGTATGCAGCACCAGAAGATCTTACAAGTGAAGGAGCTGAACAAAGGTGTGGAGAGCATCGTGGAAGTGGACTGGAGACACCCAGAGTACGTAGGATACTGGAGTCTTTAAAAGAGCTGGTAGTCTCTGAAAGAAGGGAGCAGAATCTGCTGCTTCCATCACAGACTGATTTGCAGAAATGCTCTTACCCCTTTGGTTACTTATTACCCGACTCCTCTATAGGTGTTTCTGTCATTCTAAGGACTAGTAGTTACCTCACCTCAGAATGTCCTACTCATTCCTCCTACAGATCAGCAGCACACGAGCTCTCTCTTGGAATTTCCCAGCAGGCCTGAGGCTTCGTCTTATATAACATCTCCTTGGCAACTAATGGAGTGGAGAATATTTCTGTAGATAGAGGCATATCTTCTGCACTAGGAAAGAAGCAGAATTACTTTGACTTCTCACATTAACTTTTCTCTCATGAAAATTGGCCTTATCGTCAGGAGACAGGCAGAGTCACACTCGGTTTGTCAGCTCTCTTGCCTGCCAGCTTAGAATCTCCCGCTCTGGCCAGTGAAATGAGACTCCAGCTCCTGCACTGATACGGTTCTTACCCCTCTCTTCCAGAACTGTCTTTTATCAGTGACCACTGAAGCATCATTTCAGCTTTTAATTGCCCTGTACATTCGCAGAGAGTGCAGTTGTTGGATTTTTTTTATTTAATTCTAGTGATTCTATGAGATGGGGCGGTGGCCTTTGAACTATGGCAGTTGTCTCTAATTACGAGAGTCAAATATTCTTAGACTAGCTGGTGGGATTTACTTCTTCCCCCACCATACAGGGCTTTACTCAGAGTGAAAAGGGTTTAATTAAGGTGCTTATTTATGTGTATCCTTGAAATGTGTACAAGGACAAATTTAAAAATTGCAGCTAATGCTTCAAAATCCTTTTCTTTCCTCATGTCCTTTAATCCACAGACACAGGCCCCCCAGTACTGGTGGTGTACTATACAACAGACCAAAAAGCTTTTAGCAGGACTCTGCTAGGTTTTAGTTTCTCAGTGAAATGGAAATGGTAACTTTCAGTCAAATATTTCTCATTTCAGTGTTAAAGCCTTTGCAGTACCTGAAGAATTTTCTTCAGCCTCTGCTGCCCAGGACGGCAAGAGGGAAGACAGAGAACAAACATATCGTGCTCCTGAAATCATTCCGCTTTATGGGGTCTCAACAAAAATGATCCCACTCTTTCAGGAATCTGGACACAAGTAAGCACTAGAAAAGTACAACTAAAACCATTGTTACCTGAAGAGGGAGACTAACAAACCGAAGCTGCTACCATTTAGTTAGCCCTCGTGGGGAGGGTCCTGCAATGCTGTCAGGAAAGGTGATGGGAAACAGGAATATATTCATTGCTTCACAAAGGGAAGGAAGAGGAGAGGCTGTGAGAGCTGTGTCTGGTGTACAGCCGCTGAGGTGGAACAAGAACTTGCTCCCTAGCAGCTGTATTTCCCTATTGAGCTCTTGCTATCAAACACAGCCAGGGTGGTTGCTGTCTCTGTCTTAGGGACAGAACCCAGCACCTAACTGCTGGAAGGAAGAAGTTAAAAAGTTTTCTTTCTCTTTAGAAAAGGCAGCGCCCTCTCAAGCGGCGAGGTGAGAAACATCATCATTAACTACGTGAAGACTAACGAGCTGGTGGATGAAACAAACAAAAAGTAAGTAGACATGGAAGTTGTCCTACCTGTCGCTGCAGGAGATGCTGAGGTTAGAGGGGGGAAATAAAAGTGAACTGGTTTGCTTCTAACACTTCTGTTCCGTAGCTTTGTAAAGGTGAACGCCGTCCTGTGCGACTGCCTGTTAGAGAAATCGGAACAAGATGAAATCTCACACCTTAAATGGGATGACCTCTTGAGCAGGTGACTCTTTTCCCAATGTCAGCTTTCAGTATTACACAGATTTATCACATGCAGCTCAAAGCCACGTGGTATTGGGGCTACCCAAGGTTTAACTTCCTACCCGTAGTACAACAAAAATATATCCAGAGACCTTCACTTGAAGGATCTCTTGTTCTTCACCATTTAACAAGCATCTTGCATTAACTGTTGTTGTTATTATTTGGAGGGTGGTTTTTTGTTTACTTGATAACCATTATCAGGGAAAGCTGCTTAAACTCTCATCTGCATGTACGTCTTTACAAAGCCATCCTTTGCGATGGCTGAACGTGCCCTTTTCAGGCATTGGTGGGCATCCTGCTCTTTCTGTGCCGTACGACTTCTGCCTTTATAACCTAAACCCACCTTTTAGATCCAAGAGGCCTGACACGAGACCATTGTTTCCCTATACTGAAAAACTTTGCCTTAATATTCCCAATTTCTTACTCGGTTTGAGTTTCTTCACCACACGATGCTTCTAAGGCACCTCCAGCAGCTTCATTTCTGACATCGGGTTTGCTCATGGGACAGTAACACAGTTTACGCTGGATTTTAAACTGAAGTTGCTTCACCCATCTGTAAACAACACAACTGAACAATGCCTTAAAGACAACATCAAAGGTTTTTCCTCTACAAGAACCGATTTACACCGTTTTACCAGTAACAAGCTAAGGTATCATTTTTGCCAGGCGGTAGACCAGCTTTCCCTTTAGTCAGTCCCTTTCTCTAAATAACAGCTGGGATGCAGCTTTTGCACGAGCTCATCGTGTCTTAGCTCCCGAAGATACAAATTCATCTCTCAGGTAGTCTCTAAAACCTGCGAGAGGCTGCAGTAGAGAAGCAGCAGTAACGTCGGCCTTGCCATACTCTCCAGACTAATGGGATGTATAAATTTGCTCAGGTGCCTGGAACGGCTGCAGCCCTTGCACCAGGTGACATTTTTTGGGCAAGAGCCTGTTGTGAGGAAAGGAAACATCGAGCCCATCGACATAACCATAGCCCAGCGATCATCAAATAAGAAGGTAAAAGAACTGAATTGAGGGGGTTTGAGCAGAAGCCTGGATTCAGAGAGCGGCTTTGGCAGCTCTTTTTGTGGGATGAGCGAGACATGACTTGCTCGTACCTACAGCGGTGATGGCTGCAATAATTATTTAACCCTTTAGGTGACAGTTATCAAGAACCTTGAGCTGTATGGTCTAGACCCACAGTGTGTGGCCAACATTCTGCAGCAAAAAGTACAAGCCAGTGCCACCATCACCCCAGTACCAGGAACAAAGGACAGAGTTCAGGTCCAGATCCAAGGCAACCAAATCCATCATCTGGCCAAGATGCTGCTAGGTAAGAGTCGATGCTGGCACCAGGCTGGGACTGGTTACAGCAAGATAAGAGATTTTAATGCTTGAGCTCTGCCTATTTACCTGAAGTGAACGCTTGGTTGTATTGCAGAAGAATACCAGCTACCTCGGAAATATATCCAAGGCCTTGAGAAGGCTCCAAAGCTTGGCCGGAAGAAGTAAGAGGGGAGAAAAGAAAAACTCCTGTAAGAATTAACTGAGATCTCATTATTTATAGAAGTGTGCTGCCAACAAATCATCGATAATGAACAGACCCCCTTCATTCAAGAAAGAGAGTCCTCGATGTTTACAAGGTCTGGGGTTCACCCAAATAACAATATTGCTCCAGCTGTTCATTTTTCATAAAAATAAAAAGCTGAATAACCCCCCCAGCGTTATCCTTTTCCATGTCTTTTCTAAGGCACTGATTTGTCCACCGAAACGTGAGCAAAGCACGAGCCGAGGCATCGTCCTGGAGCAGTCCGGTGTGTTCTGTCCGAGACTCTGTGTGTCAGAAGTAAAACCCATTGGGGTTTAGATGTAACTATTTCCAGTATTAATATCAGACATTGCAGCACGGTGGTGAATTCCATCAGCTGGATTTTTATGCCTTATATTATTTATGTATGTAAATGCAGTTTAATATATTTCATTAACTGTGATGTATCACAAGTAGGCATGGGAAGCATTTCTGTCAAATCCAACTAAAATATTAAGCGAAGATGGAGGGAACTCTTGGGTCAGGTTTTCTTAGAGGTCCTGCACCCGTTCAGCTGAGCCTTAAACACTTTACAGTGGGGTTAAGAAACTGATACTTCCAGGAAGGATTCCTTCGTTTTCCCTTTCGACTTAATACATGGAACTTCCAGAGGAGGGCGCCAGAAAAAGACGCTAAAGAGATTTCCTTAATTACTGACAGTTTTATTATCGTTGTCTTTTACACTGTCTGCATATGAACAAATAGTTCCAGAACCTTCAAAAAACAAGCCAAGAAGTGAGACTTTTTTTTTTTTTTAAAAATGCCATAGAATTACCAGGGAGTAGTAAAAATAAATTATAGCATTGCAAAAAATGCATTTCACTTTGCCATAGAAGCTTTACTGTTCCATCCTATACACATTATTTTACATGTTTTACAACAGACATGAAAAATAAATTGACACGAACGAGGCGAGACGACACACAAACCAAAGGCACCGCCAACAGTATTTGCGCTTAAGGAAGGGGCCGAGCCTTCTATCCTAGACACAGCTCAACTGAGCGTTGAGAAGTCGAGTTTCAAGATCTACCAAATCTTCAAATGCCCCGTATCTTGAAAAACCAAAAAGAAAGAGCCCTCCCCTCTGCGGGAGGTTTCAGCAGCATTCACGGTACTTGCATAAGAAGCCATGCCTTCTACCAAGTGTCAAAGACATGCTGGGGGCCGGCAGGGGACAGGGAGGCAGTCACCAAAACCAGGAGGAAACGACGACAACAAAAGAAGAAGTCTTTATGACTTTTAGCCAGAAGTATAAGGGATTTAAGAACAAGCATCTCAATCTTACTTCTCAGAACCCATGGCAGTTTTTACAGTGTTCTTTCTCTCAACTGAACAGAAGTATTTATACAGTGCTTCAAGACTCAAAGCACTAAATAAACGTTACTTAATTCACTTCACGAAGTGTGTAGCGAAGTAATAAGTATTCTTACAAACGGACAGACAGCCCTGGAGCATGAAAATTGCTGCTCCGTTTGGGCTGGCGCCACGTTGTTAAAGGTCATCTGGGTGTAGAGTACAGTACAGCCGGGCGGCCCTTCCTGCGCCGCGTGCCAGAGGCTGTAGCCCTGTTAGCAAAGCCTTCTGCACCGCTGACTAAAGCACGAGCTGGAACGAAGCTTGCAGAAAGTGGCATTTACACAAACCGAGGGGCTCCAAGTGATGCAGTTACTCTCGTGGGGTTTATAAACAAACATACTCAAGTATAATTCTGAAGAAGAAACATCCCGAGCAGTTCCTCGTCCCTCCGTGGACAAAAGCAGCCTCATCACAACGGTACTGTAGCTAATCAGGGGGACAGGACTGACAGGGCTTCTCGACAGAAGCCCCTTCCAACTTCTTTCTCAGCCCAAATGCAAAGTTTTCACACTTAAGGAAAAAAAAAAAAAAAAGGCACTGAGGTAAATTTTCAACTCCTCCACATTATCTCTGTGGTCACTGTTGCCCAATACCCTGTTGCCTCCCTTCCCACTCGGGGCAGGTGGGATGACAGCAGCCCACAGCCAGCTCTAAGGGACACGTTCAGCAAGCCAACGCGAGACCCTTTCACACGCTCCACCCGCGCCGGGCTGGTGTTCACGTGCCGCGTTCTCCGTACGCTCTGCCTGGTGTCCCGTGTAAACAGAGGGCAGACTGGACCTGGTCGTGTGCAGCGTGCTCGCTACGGAGCACTCAGAGTAAACACGGGGACCACCCTCTCTCAGACCCCTGGAGCCGTTGTCGTGCCGATGGCTGCGCGGCGGCAGCGAGACCCACGTCTCGGGGTAGACTTGTGGCATTAAGTGACACTCCGGCTCCAGGAGTTTTAAGACGGATGTGCAGTGCATGTGCTGGAGACAGTGGGAGCCCTGAGAGGAGGAGAGGGATGTGCACTGTCCTCTCCTAGCTCCACATAGAGAGCAAAACCTGGTAACCTTCCCGGACACGCAGGCAGAGCACCGGTTGTGGGGAGGGAGGACGGACACAACACGCACAGAGCGGCACGGGAGGGAGAGGAGGGTGCGTGGTGGTGAGAAAGCAGCGCAAGGAGGGTTAGTGGGAGGAAGCAGCGTAAGAGAGAGTGGTGGGTGGGAAGCATCTGAGGCTAATGGTTCCCTTACTCTTCCTGGGGCTCAGGCCTTCCCACGTGGGCAGCCTGTGCTCCTCGTGCCACCCTCACACCCCTGCCCTGGCTGGGGCTCCTCTCCCGCAGTGCCAGACCTGTTGAGAGCTCAAACTCGGTTTGATTCGTGAAAGGGGTTTTGAGCTTTCCTGGGTTCATTGGATACATATTGCTAAACATTCGGTATCGAGCCACTGGCCTATGCCCCAACCATCATCTTCACACTCCTCAAACAGAATTCCTTAAAACATAAGGCCCAAATCCTACAGAGTAGAAACTGATGAAACGCTGGCTAACTCTGCTCAGCATCAAGGATATTTGCTTTAATTCACATCTGTTTTCAAAACTGGAAGAGAAATACAATCAGACCAGATGACTTTTCCTGGAATTAATATTGCCAAGTTTCAACAACACTTGCTACCAGACTGTTTGGGTGTTGCAGCAGCTGGGGTTTCCTAACTCTGCATTTCCCTGGCTATCTTAGCCCAGAACAAGTCGGTCCAGCATTGGTTAGAGCTGCAACACCCACAGGGTTTGGTGCAACCACCTCCTCCGCTTTATCTGCTGCTTCCTGTGCTCTACTTAACGAAATGAGAACTGGGCCATGTGGGCACACGCCGTGAGCCACAGCACCTCCGAGCGAGGACAAGCCAGGTGCTGGGAGGAGTGCGAGCAGCAAGTGTTACCCCACTCAAAACATTAGCCAGGAGATGTTCCCATTGGGTTGAAGATGGAGCATTTTCCACGAAGCTTCTCCAGCTGATGGTACAGGGCAAAAGCAAACCAGCAGCTGCGCTGGGTTTGTTGACGGGCACAGTTTTAAACCAGGCTTCCTGTTCTTTGACCGGCTCTGGTCCTGGGATGGGAGGTTTCAGAAGAAGAAAATGCAGAGCGTTCATCTGATGGGTGCTGTGAGCCAGTCCTTAATGGAAGGATGAAGAGGGAGAGTGACTACTACAAGGTGTCCTGAGAAGCATCTTTTAATTTTAAAAACAGTATCTAGCTTAGTCTGGTGCCCAGTGGCTCCTGAGGGTTATCCAGGCTTGCCTCGGGCTTCTTTCAAGGTCTGTTGCAGTCTCTGTTTAAACTTCTCGTACTTCCTCTGCACTTGCTGGATTTTTTCCTTTTCTTCTTTGTCCAGTATCATCAAGAAGTTCTGTAGCTCTGGGATGGAGAACGCGTCCCACTGCAGAAACAGAGGAAAAGTAAACACATACTGTTCACCTTACTATGAAAAACATCATTGCTTCCAACAAATATGACGTGGTGAGGGCAGAGTGGCTCCTTC
>JAAGNO010012455.1:1244-15702 GCA_033439905.1 Ceryle rudis | reverse complement strand
TCCCCTGCAATGGGGCCAGGGATGGGGCAGCCACCACCTCTCTGGGCAGCCTGGGCCAGGCTCTCCCCACCCTCAGTGTAAAAAAAAAATCTTCCTTCTCTCACTTCTAAATCTCCCCTCTTTTAATTTCAAACGATCACCCCTTGTGCTGTCAGAACGGGCTGTGCTGAGGAGACTGTCACCATCTTGCTTATAGGCCCCGTTTAAGCACTGCAAGGTGTCCCTGGAGCCTTCCCTTCTCCAGGCTCTCCCAGCCTGGCCTCACAGCAGAGGTTCCAGCCCTCTGATCATTATTGTGGCCCTTCTCTGGACCCCTCCAACAGATTCATATCCTTCTTGTGCTGAGGACTCCAGAGCTGGATGTGGTACTCCAGGTGAGGTCTCTCCAGAGCAGAGTTGAGGAGGAGGATCACCTCGCTTGACTTTGAATGACTTCCAAAGAGGCAGCTGAGTGGCCATTACAGAGTAGTGACATTTGGCCAATGTCACTTGCCAAGCTGAAACTGTAACATGGGGCATAGGGGTGGTGGGGTCCCACCTAGTCTTGTTCATCAGCATTCTCCTTGGCCTTCCTGGCTTGTCTGCTTTGAAAGAAAACATTTTAAAAACCAACAGGACAATGCTGAGAAATCTTCCTTGTGCTAGGGAACAGCTTCATCTGGATTTCAAAAGCTATATAGAGCCTTGTAACTTTCTGCTCACTTTTTTCTGTGTGCTGGGTAATTCAGTTAGGAGAGGTGTAAAGAGAGAACTCAACTTCCCTCAAAAATGGTTTTTTTTAGAAATATATCTCCTAATTAGGAAGTTAATGGGAAGGCAGAGAGAAGCACCAGGCGTAAGCTGGCTTTATCAGTGGGTTTGTGTGACCGCAGCGGTTTTGTCACTTTATTTCAGAGAGGAAATCTTGAAGGACGGATGAGGCGTGCAGAGTTTGATCATGATACAGCAGTTCTTACCTCCACATCACTGGCTAAAACCAGCTGAGGGCTGCGTAGATAGCTGTTACCATCTGTTGGTTGTGAAATGATTTGATCGTTTCGAGTTGTGTTTCTATGGGGCGAGTTTCAATTTAACAAGAAAACACCAGTGAAACGGGTGTTCCTGCTAATCACCAGAGAGGCCAGAGATTGAATAGATGATGGAAACTGAATTTCTCTGTCATCTAGCTCTTGTCAACGCTGCATGAAAAATAGAGCAAGCCTTGAATTGGGAAAACAGCTTCATAGATTTTGAGCTTTTACAGTTATTTTCATTGTGCAGGGGCCAGACTGGACCTCGTTTATTTCTCATGAAATAGGACACAGCATCCTTTAATGAAATTTGTTAGCAGAGTAATTCTTGAGATATTTATTTTACTGAAGGTGGATTTTTTAATTTATTTTTTTTCCAGAGAGCAAAACCACTCGGTAGTAACTTTGGTGATAATTTTGTTACAAGTTACGACAAATTTTGCAAAAGGGGGGAGGGGGAATCCTGAAAAGTGTCTTTTTTTTTTTTTCTTCTTCAATTAAAATGCATTTAATACAAAAATTGTCTATTGTTCCTGAGTGAAAATTGTGTCCCAGACATTACTGAGTGATCACTCAAAGACAGGTTTGAGTTTTCTTTACTTTTTTTTTGCATTAGTAACAATTAGTAGAGACACTGGAAATCAGATCTTTAGCTGAGGTTCATTTGAACTCCCTGCAGTCACTTGCCTTTGAACCATTTTCCAGATTTTGAAGTGCTTACACCTTTCTTTTTTCTCTTTTTTCTCTCTTTTTTCTGTGTGTTTTTTTTTTCACATGGCAATCTCACCAGCAGACTTGTGCGAGGATTAGGATCCTGTTGAGAGCAGTGTTGCACAAGTGCCTGCCCCAAAGAGCTTTAGAATAAACAATATGAAGGCAGATGATATTTGGGAGTGGAAGCAGGCAAACGGACACACAGAAACTTGTCCGAGATCAAGGCTGGGATGCAATACAGATTTCCAGCATGCTTGTCTGGTGGCTGACTCCGGAGTGGCTTGAGCTCTACTGCTCTGACCCCTTCCTCAGCATTTTGCAGTTGGGTGGACTTTTCCTCTGGCTTTCCCTGCTGTTTTGTGCCACCTTTTGAGGAGCTACTTCCTTTGTGGTCAGACCTGAGAGGGGAGGCCAGAAGTCAGAGGAGATGGCTCAGTGTCCAGCTCACCAAGTCTGAGCCCTATTGCAAGCAGTTGCTGGAGCCAGCTGCCTGAGGGGGTTAGAGAAGAAACCCAGACTAGGCAGTTATTAAACGTCTTACCCCTGGGCAAGTTTCCTTTGAATTAAAGGATGGCTTGCAGCCTTGAGCTACTTTTTTTCTTTTTTTTTTTTTAATATTTACTATTTAAATTCTATATGGTCTTGTTACCCAGACCTGTTTATGCTTGGTCTGCCCATTTTAAGCTAAAACAGCTCCTCAGGGCAGAGTTCTGATCTTCTTAGTTTGTAAATTACCATGTCCCCCCAAATTTGTGCAGATTATAATAAATAAAATAGCAGTGCTGGGTCCTTCTGATTTTAACCAGCCATTCCCAATCTTTCCTTCTCGGTTTGGTGATGATTAGGCACACTGCTTGGGTTGAAACCATCTTTGTCCCAGATTTTAAAAGAAAAGAAAACTGTATTCAAAGAGAAATAAATTGTATTCAAAGAGATACGGACCATCTTTGGGATGTCCATATCTTTGTTTCTGTGACCTTTTTGGTTTGGGCATCTGAGGCACCAAAATTCCTCAGTAGTGAAATTCAGTAAGTCCAGCCACTTCCCTGACGGTGCGGGGGGACTTCAGGGCATGGCACCTTGGGGGCTGCTCCAGGGGCACCTGCCGGACAAGCCTTATTTTGAGGGTGGCTTGTGAAGTGGTGCAAGCTCCTCGGGGCAGAGCTCGGGGTGGGGGCCACAGCCATCCTCCTGCCCACTCCTGGCACAGCGTTCAGCCAGGCTGAAACCAGCGTGTGGGGGGAGGTGGATAACTCATCCAGGCTGGGAGAAGGAGTTGTAGCTCATACGAGGTCTTTCCCAAGCTGGTATTTAGGATGACTTCGATACCCTCTATCCTGGAGCTTGCAGGGCTTTTCCCTGAAGTCTGTTAACTGCTCCAGAAAGTGCTGGTAAACCTGATTTGTTCAAGTACTTGCAGCAAATTTCTTGCAAAACATGCTGGCTAAGGCTTAGCGCAGGTGCTAAGGAGGTGCAAGTGCTGAGAGCAAAAGCATCACCACTGCGTTTGAGAAGGGGGAGGTACCACCACACTGGTGAGACCTGTGCTCCTGTCACAAGGTGTACTTCACATCAAGAAGGGCTTGGCACTTTTATCATAACCCTTTGCATCTTACACCTCCACCCCAATCTTGTGGATGCCTTTTTTTCAGAGCAGGACAAAGAAAAAGGTTTACAGGACAAGATTAGTTTATTTGATGGAGTAGCTTGAGTTAGAGTTAACTGTGCTTGTCTGAATGCCACTAACCTGGCTGTGAAGCCATCAAGGAAACCTCAATACAGCTCCACGAATGTTGTGAATTAAAAAAAACCAAACACCACACAGCCACCCAAATCCAGCTCTCTCTGGTCTGGCATTAGTAAGAAAAAGAAAGATAAACAAAACGTCATGTGAACTCTGGCCTAATCCTCATCCCAGGTCTGGCTGAGATTGAAGATGAGGCATTTACTGTGGCACGATGGTGAAAATGAGCATCTGGATTGGGTTTCTCACATGCAAGAAGTCACATTGTGCACACTGCAGTCCCCGTGCACTTCAAGTAGGATGAAAGAGTGATTTTTTTTTTTAACAAGTGGATGCTAGAGATCTTATCCATCTTCCTTCACCTCTTTCCCTCTCCTGTAGTCCCACAGAGCACACTGGGAGAGGTCAAGGGGAGGACCTCCTACCCTGACATGTGCTAGCCTGCATCCTCAGAGAGGAGCGAGCGTGCTGCCTGCCTGCTCAGGAGTGGTGCTCAGATGCAAACCTTCACCACAGATGGCTGCGACTGAATTTGCCGTTCACTGGGTGTGTTATTTCTACCCTGTTTGAACCAGAAATATGTTTGTTTCAATATTTTCTCTGAAATTTCACTTTTGGAAATTTGCCTTGTAGCATTTCAGAACTAGTTCACTTGGTGATTTGTTTAATTTGGGAGCTAATTATTACAATTTTATGGCATTCCTTGACGGCAGTTATAATAACTATCTTGATGTAATTGGTAATACAAAGAATACAAAAGCCAAAATGAACCACCTAAAAACATTTTGACATTAGATTCTTGAATTTCAGTTCTAAACTCCAAAATTGGACCTCAGAATGCCAACATGTTCTGGGATGAAAATATCTAATTAATTTTTATTTCATTTAGTATCTTTTCAATGGGACTTTTATTGAGGTCATTAGTTAAAAAAAAACCCCTAAACTGGGTAAAGCCTTCAGTTTTTCACTAAAAATCCCCTCTGAAATTCTGTCGCCACTACCCTGCGCCTGCAGCAGACCTGCTGATGTGAGGTGCGTGTCTCCATCAAGTCTGGGTGAGAGGTTTTGCCTGGGTCTTAGAGAAATGTTAAAGGCAACATCCTGTTCAGGGTTTGATTTAATGCCACAGTGAATTTATCTTATTGTGTCTTTATTTTCTCACACCTCCCTGGCCTCCAGATCTTCTCAGTAGGGGTGAATGCTCAGAAACTGCCTAATTCACTGACTACTTACGTGTCATACTTGCCTGAGCGAAGCCAAGAGGGATTTATGATGTTGATACTAAACATGATATGAGATATTAACGTGTCGATATGGTGATGGAGAGGACCAAGAGAGGGCTCCTGCTGTATTACCACATCCCTATCATCACTCCTTCTGAGAGGTGCGTGGAAAGAGCTGAAGGAGAGGTCAGGAGAAGACAAGGTTAGGAGATAGGGCAGCAAGCCTCTTGGTTTAATGTTGAATATGGTGAATTTGAGGTCATTTTAATTTCTAGCAGTGGTGACTTCCATGCCACATAAATCACATGTCTGTGGGAGAGCGGCCAGGCGCTGCTGTCAGGAGGAGATGGATGGCTGGTGGGAAGAGGTGGCCTCCCAGGTGAGCCTGACTGGGCCACGTGCAGGCACAATGGGCTGCTTAAACCACCCTCTGGCTGCACTGAGGAGTCTGCGTCCTGCTAGTGGGATGAGGACAGAGGTTTCTTCCCAGGGACCTGCTTTGCTGAGCAGATGTGCTGCTCTGCTTTGCACCAATGCGTAGCTTCATTGTTTTGTGTGTAACAGGAGGAAGCATCAAAACCGTGCCCACCTCATTCACCCTGGGGGTAAGCTATAAGCCATCGCTGGCAGGAGAGAAACACTTTTCTTGGTACCTGCTGTTTTTCTTACCTCTCAGTGCTGAGTCCAGTCTCCAGGGTGGCAAGGGCTGACTCCAGAGCCAGCACTGCCAGGGAGCTGAGATGGCTGAGGCCGAACAAACCTCCCCAGTGGGCGGCTCGTGCTGCCTGTGTCCTGGAAGGATGCACATGGGAACAACACAAAGCTGCTCATACCCTGTCCCTCCAGAGATCCACCATCCCTCCTGCCAGCCTGGCATCCAGAAACGCTTCTCCTGTCTGGACTGAGAGCTGGGGTAAGCCCCAGGATGGCTGAGGCTTGCAGATGGCCTGCACAAAAAGCACTGTCGCTGACTCTTGGTGTGAATCTCCTTGTCATAGGACAGCAGCAGGGTGGCAGGGCTGTACTTCACACTGTCACACCCCTGGTTCTTCCCCTCCTATCTCCGTACTCCTTGCCCTGTGCTGAGCAGAATAGCAGAGTGAAGATAATGATCATCATTTATATCAGTTAAGGTCTCAGCCCACTCTGGAATTTACTTCATTAGGACTGTAGGCTGAATTTATTTTCATTTCTGCTACCCTAGTGCCTTGCTGCAGTGTAATTGAAGCATCTCTTTTTAGTGTAGTAAAATACCCGAGTTGTCTATTCTCATTTCTTTTACCCTTCTTCAGCTTTCTCTTTCTCCCCTTCCCACTTCTTCTCCTCACTCTCCCTTTTGCAAGTTGTTTACCCCCTGTCACCCAGCTTCTGTCACCGGCTGTCGCGTGGATTCATCAACCGTTAGCAATGAAAAGGCAGGAGGCAGGGACACCTGCAGAACTCAGCATGTCACTTGGTCCGTGGGACAAACCCTGCTCTGACCGCAGGGAACAGGTGCCTCTCCCTCTTCCCCTGGCTATAGCAGGTCAGAAGATGCACTTAAGCCTGCACGGAGTAAGAATTCCTTTTGGATGAGGGAGGGCAGAAAGCTCCTGCTGCCTCCAGGGCCAGGAATAAAAAAGCAGGAGGGGCAAGAGCTAGAATTCAAAAAGGAGAGAAGCAAGTGGGGACACTGAGAGGAGAGGTAGGTGAATCTGTGCGTGGTTCAGTGAGGCTGAGCATTTCCTACCCTGATATAGTCAAAAGGGGAATTTCATGTCCAGCACCGTTAACCCTCTGACCAGGGGCAGGGACGGGACTGCCCTTTGACAAGGTGTCCCATCTGCAAGGAGGCTGGGTCTTCCCTTTCCCCCTTACTCCCATTTGTGCCTTTGAAGGAGGAAAAGGAAGGAAAAGGAAACTTTTTAAGGAGCACAGGTGTGGGTGCCAGGGCTGTGGGACCTCTTTTCAAGGAAGGGGACACTGGGGTAAGGTTATTGACAGGCTTCTCAGGTTTTGCCTGATGTCTGCCATGAAACCGGTAGCTTCTTCCCTTCATTTTCATCCAAGCCCTGGTGCTCCCTCTGCTGGGAAACGTAAAAAGGTGAAAAGCAACATAAAATAGTCAGAAATGGCCTGAGAAGTGTTAACACCATATTGCACTTTCCTCTCCATCACAGACCTGTGTAGCCGTAGCTGCAGCAAGGTCATGGCCACTCGCTGCCTGTGGACATACACAGGCAGGGATTTGTTCTTTTTTAATAGGCTTTCCTGTGAGTCTGTACCTTAGAAGAGACGTAGGGCTTTCTCCTGTGACAGCCTGGCTTTAATATAGCTTGTCCAGCCCTTCTGTTTGCCCCTAACAATGGACTTTTTCCAAAGCCTGACCCTAAACTCAGGGTGCTCCTGACTGGCGGCTCAGCACACCCATCACTTCTTGCTCTTACACCCTTAGAAGCTCTCTGGAGGCAGAGGGTTCCTTCACCAGGGGCAGCCCCATGGTACAGCTTGCCCTTCCCAGGAAGCACTGGTGCTGCACTGTAACACTAGAAATACCTGTGCTGAATAAGGGAAAGGATGAGGTTTAAATGTGTGTGCTTGTGTGGGACACAAGCCTGTGTCTGCATTTGTGCTATCAATGGATGGGGAAATAGTGTCCGCCAAGCTCTTCATCTGTTTTGGAGGTGGTGACAGCACATTTGCTTCTATAGAGAGCTTTATGGACTTGTTTCCCATCAATGGGCAGCCCTGACTGCATTAATTCCTTCCATTGAAACAAATGAGTCTGTGGCTGGATCTGACTGCATGGCTTTCAAGGGGATTCATTCTGTATCTTTCATGTTAGTGATATCTGTGAAAAACAGGAAACTGTTTTCCCATCTCATTCACATAATAGATAAGATGAGAAATTAGCTGCTGGATGAGCATCCTGGGGGCTGTTCATTTTGTCACAATAAATAAGGCTCTGCTGCTGCCGCCTCCTGTGTGCACGCACCACACACACACGTGCACTCACCCACACACACGTGCACACACGCTCACATTGTCTCTCTCTTAGGATCATCCTCTCACTTGAGAGCAACTCTGCCTCATTGCTGTGGACTCCCTGATTTGTCAAGTTTTCCTTCCTCAACTTCTTTTCTCTCTTACTTCCTCCCACATCTGCTGTCTGTGGAGTGCCCGAGCTCCCCTGGCTGGCTGTGTGCACCCCTGAACGAGACAGGTTTGGGTGGGGAGTGGATTTTCACCGTCTCACCGTGGTAGATAACACTTCCTGCTCGCTACTCTTCCCCCTTCCATATCCAGGGGCAAGGACTAGATGGGAGCTCCAGTGTGCCTCAGTGGTGAGCTGAGGGTGCACCCCTGCCAGTGACCCTCTCGAATGGCCTCCATGGCTTGACAGCAACAAATTTTCTCCAGTCCGATGAGGACGACACTGTCCTTCTGCACTGCCCCCTCCACAGGCAGCGACCAATGCCATGGACAGGTACTGTTGCAACCCATGGGTGACCGGCAGCACCAACTTTATTTTCCCATCACCTCACATTTTACTCACATTTTACCCACTTTCCAACAGTAAAATGAAGGCAACATCAGGCAGAACTAATGTTCCAGAGCTGCAGTTGGTGTTTAGGACAAAACAAAAGTATTCCCAGAAGAATGATGGAGAAGGAGAGGGTGCTGTTGCCCTCCGAGCTACCTTCCCACAGACCTGGCCTGGGAGGAAGCTCACAGCCTGGGAGCAAATTGGAAAAAAAGGAAAGTGTAGTCAAAGCAGAGGTGTTGGGTTTTATTTTTTGTTTTGTTTTGTTTTGTTTAATGTTTAGAAAACTAAAGAAAAGGAAATCAATTATGAGGCCTACCTGAATTTTATTTCCTCACCAAAAACCAAATTACTCAGCAAACTTATCGCTTGCTATTGCAGGCCTTGGTATTAAAGAAAACAATCAGGCCAGCAGGATTAATCTCTGACAGCTGCCTTATCTTTAACTTGCACCTTTGTTATTTTCTGATGAGCTTCTCTTTTTTTGCTGCCACGTTGTACCATACCTCACTGGTTCCTTTCATTTTATCATCAGGCAGGAGCGGAGGACCTTTCAGTTTATTAAAAAACCTTTATTTGTGAAGAACAAAGAGGGGGGAAAAAAGGCAAACAATGAGGTCAGACAATCTCCTTCTTGCCAGGAGTCACTCACCTGTTATTTAGAGTGTTATCAGTTAGAGGAGACTTGCATCATTGAAAATCAGTCCCTGACAGCATACTCTGTTAATGTGCACACCCGCGCGCACACACGTACGTGCACGCACGGCACACAAAAGCCCCGTACAATCGACTCGTACCAACCTCCAGACAAGGTCCTCTCCTGCCAAGGCTGTAATATTTTCACTGGAGGAAGTCCGTTTTTGTTCTGGCTTGGCTGCGGCGGTCAGGCTCTGTGGCGCAGGAATGCGGCTTTTACAAGTCGAGCTGCACGAGGCTACGTGCACCACAGTGCCCTCTGCCACCCAGGAAAGCCTCCTGTCCTAACCTGCCTTGTGATCTCCTGGCGGCTGGTGAGATGCAATGTGACTTTGAGATGCACTCGCAGACAACGGCCTTTCTCTTCTGCTGGGGTCGTTCATTTGCCTCTCCAGTTAAGCTTTGCTAGTTGACTCAGGTAGCACCCAAAATGGCTTTGTCAGGTAGGAACATGTCATTTCTCATCTGCAGTCCTCAGGGTCATGCAGATGCTGTTCCCCTCAGTGCAGGAAATGCCTCAGGCATTTGTCCTGCTGGTGAAATTTCCCGTGGAAGTCCTCACAGAAGCTTGAGGGGCTAGATGAGCTCTGATTGCAAAATGTAGAGCTGGTTCCCTGCTCTTGACGGAATTGTCTCATGAAGGAAGGAGCAGATCTAGCCTGGGATGGGGACTCGGTTACAAATGTGTCAGAGACAGAGTTTTAAACAAGACTGAGCCAGGCAGGTGACTTTTAAAGTCTTTTTAAGCCATCTCCCTACAGTTGAAGACTAGCCAAAGACTGTGCACGTTGCAGAGCTGTGGATTTAATGCCACTGAGAAATTTTTCAGTAACTATTTTTCAGATTCTCTCTAACAAGGGAATAGAGGAAAAAACCCAGACAACCCATAAGTAGTCATAGAAAAATGGTGCTACTTAGATCCCCAAAAAATTAAAAAGTCCTGGAACACAAACGTGAACATGTGGATGCATACCTTTACCTTACTGTGTCCATGTGCACACAGACATGGTCGTGGATGTGATGATAGAAGACATGATGATCTAGCAGTTGAAATACTTTCCTGACAGGAGTTTAAACTGGTCTGATGTAAATCATGCTGCCAAGAGTGGCGCATGGCATTCTTGTCCTTTGCCTCTCCTCTGAACCAGAGGGGGAAGCAGATGGTATAAAACTGTTTCTTCCAGCACTATGCCAATCCTTATCCTAGGAAAAAAACCCCACTCTGCTGCCTGTTTGAGGTACCTTTCAGTCCTCTTTACACCACCGGAGAGCAAAACTCCCTCAAAGAAGATTTCTATGGGGTTTTTTTCTATTTCTATATTCTTCAAGAAAGCAGAGTTTCAAATGTCTGACATCTCCTGCCCCTCTCCTGGTTAGGTGTTTTGGGAAGCTGTATGTCTCTCCTTTCCTGGGTCTTGGAGTAAGTTCTGCAGTGTCTTTTTTCCATACTTTTGTCTTGGGAGCTCTAGGCAAGAAGTCTTCTCTGCCACAGGTGGCTACAGAAACTGAAGGTCTGCAGTTGTCATTGCACACCCAAAAGCGACTATGAATTGGGGCTGGTTTATTAAATAGAAATATACACCGATCTCTAGCTAGGAGGGATGTAAGTGTCCATAAAACGAGTCAATGTGTTTCCTGACTGTGGATATACACAAAGAAATGTTTTTTGCAGTCGTGATCTATTTACCTGTGTGTGTATATATGTACATAGGTGAGCCTATAGATAGAATCTGAGACCTTTGGTGATTTTCAGCAATCTGCCTGCCTTCTTTCTAGGTGTTTTCATTTCTTCTCTGGAAGCATTATTCAGTTTGATGGCTCCGTTCAAATCTGCAATGTATGAACCTAGCTGAAAAGAACCTGAGGAATTGAGCAGAGACAGCCACACAAAGAGAGCGTGGTGGGGACTAAGATCAGAAGAAAAAGAAAGGTAGGATAATTCTTTGACAAATCGGTCTTTGGCATCTACTGTTGTTGTGGTTTGTTATTGCACTCCATGCTTTGTTGTTGTTGGTTGGTTATTTATTCTTTTCTTCTTTTTTTTTTGACACTGTCCTGGTCAGTATCGCCATCCCTTCCTCTCCTGACCAATAGCAGTCACATACTGCAGTGAACTCTCAAGGGCCCCAGGAATGCCCTTGCAAGGAGACTAATCAGTGGCATCCTGTAGTACGAGCTACAGGAGGTAACCTGGCTTACTCCCTTTCATGTGGCCATACCTACTTAATTCTTTCCAGGGCAGCAATACTCTTGTCTTTCCTTCCCTGGCTCTCCAGCAAACAGCACCGGCCTGAAGCAATTGTAATTATTTCTTTGATTTCACTTACTCTGTGTGCAATCTTAGATTGCATTAGCTACAGTTAAAATAAAAACAAAATTCTTGTCCCCTACTGAATTATAGTGCCATGACAACAATGAAAGTAAAAGTGGTCTCGTCAAAACGTCCCTTCTTAGCCCACCCCAACATATTAACTAAAGCTTAACAAAAGAGACAAGTTTTGCAATGTGCCCTGAAGGTTCACCACACCAGGAAGCAAATTCAAGAGCTGAGGGCCTTCTTCTGCTGAGAAAAAAGCCATTTCCAAATGAGCTGCTCCAGGGACTGTCAGTTCAAATGCTTCGGCTCATCTCAACAGTTGACCCAGCATTCATAGGCGGAGGTAGTCTCTGGGGGACGGGCAGGTTCAGATCACAAGGAGATTTAGAAACTAAGGCCTGAATTGCACCTGGAAATGAACTGAAAATTGGCGCAGCCTGTGTGCCATCTGCGCTCTATGGTTTGTGTCTAAAATGTGGATATGTAAGCAGGCAGCTGCATACTGCAATTAGCTGAAGTTTCTGAGTGGTCCTCAGACGTAGTGCTGAGCAGACCACATGGCAGCGATCCAGTCTGGAGATGAGAAAAGCACAGACAATGGCGACACAGTCCAAGAGGACAAGAGGTTGAAATCTCTTCACCAAGCAGATAGGAGAAGGGGAAATAAACACTCATAGCTCCTGCTGCTGCTGGAACATTCAAAAGCATCTGGAAATCCAGGAGGCCTTCTCCAGCCGGGCAACAAAGGGCAAGGCTCCCCTCCAGACGCCGAGCATCACTTTTGCCATCTCCCCCAATTATTTTCTGCCACCATTACTGTTTTGATTTCATGTGCAATCAGCTTTTGTATTCCAAAACCTGGATTTAGATTGAGCCTGAGAAAGCCAAATGTCTGCAAAACCTGAAGTCCCATGAAACAGGAGTCACAGAACTGAACATCATGAGCGTTTTGATGGTGGCGTTTTCCAGCACTGACAAAGTTCCTTTATGAGTGTCACAAGCCATCTATGGAAAAACCAATGAAATAAGCCTCTTATAACCCAAAGTACATGCAATTTTTTATTCACAGGTCAGAACCTCTTTACCATAAAGTAAGTGCGTGCAAAATGCAAGTACCGTGAGGCATAAGCCGTATTATTGAACACTCTCTAAAGTTTGCCTCAAAGGTGGTGGTCTCCTTGCTACAGTGAACAAAACCTATTTGAGGCCTGCTAGGGTTACCACATCCAGGATTCAGAAGTGTGGCAAATTTTAGCCCTACTTAAAGGAACAAGGAAGACTGAAGAGACTTTGCTGAGGGAATCTGGGGGAGGAGAATGGTGGCTTGAAGTGGGAAGCTGAAGTTGGAGCTTTACCGTTGGCCAAGAGTCAGAATGGTCTGAGAGCCCAAGTAAACGGTACCGTGAGTGCCTGATGTGTGGGGAGGATGCCAGACTGATTAAATTACAAGATGGCAGCTGCATTATCACGAGCTCAGTTGGTCTGCCCTGCCCCTGAGTTGCTCGGGTTTTAGGCCGGTATAACCCTTCTGAAGAGACCTCTCTGCTGAGGCATCCTGGACTGGTGCAGCCAGTGTCATTTCTTGAGGGACAAAGACTAACTGTGTTTCTAGGGGTGAATAAGTAAAACCACTACACCTCAGAGTTTAGATAACAGTGTAATCTAATGGCAGCCATTCATTAGCTAGAGACCTGTGGCCATAAAACAAACACGTGGAAACAGACAAATTCACTTGGGGAGCAGATTCCAGTTTTTTCAGAATGATTGTGTGTCAGGAGTGGTAATGTAGAAATACACCCTACAGTATCATGCAGGTGTGAAAGGTTTGGTTTAAAGCTATATTTGCTCGCTGTCCTGACTGAAAAGGAAGGTGGCCTTCTTTTTATCCAGCACGCACTGAATTACCAGCCTTGCTTGATTTTGTTCCGACGCACCCAACGTCCTGAGGATTGGCAGCTAATTTCAAATTGGTTGGCTTTGGTTTTGAGTGGTATGTAAGACAGAATGGCAGCACAGGCTGAGGCTGTTGCTGACAGCTAAAATAATGCTATTTTTTCCAGTGAACAGTGCACATTACATCTTGAGTGACTGAGAGAAAACAGCATGGAGAGAGCTCTCAGATCTGCTAGTTCATACTTCTGCCTAGAAGACCAATGCGATAGTGTCAGTATAATTGTCTGCATAATGAATTAGGTAGTCCTGATTTTAAACCTCTGATTTCTCCTAGCTGAGTGACCTTCTGAAACTTTGGGGTCATACTGTCTACCAGGTCATGCACCTACCCAGATGTCTCAATGCATCAAATCACTTGACCATCACGATCCAGGTTTTCTATGGCTTGTTGCATTGACCATACCAGTCTGTCTTGAGGGATTCCCTCCATTTGCTCCTCTTCCCGTTGCTGCACCAAACTATAAGTTACATATCTTCGTTTTCGAGGCCTGATTCCCCAGCTAGCACATCATTAGGTCACCACCATCTCTTGCACATTTATGAAATGGCTACTTCCACCTCCTGTCAGACCATTTTCTGGTCTCTATTGCTCGTTTGTTAAATTCTCAAACAAGGGCCTCTGTGTTTTCTTCCCTGTTGCCTTGTTAAAGTTTCAAACAAGTGTCTCTCTGTTTTCTTTCCTGTTGCCTTTTGTGCTCAAGATGCATCCCCTGCAGCCAAGTCCAAACTTGCCTTATTATTGCTGTCCAACCCGCCTTGAAACTATCCTTTATAATACTATCTATAAAAGGCCGGGCAACTGCTTGTGGGTGTGCTGGAGTGACTGCCTGTCCAGCTGACTTCTATTTTTCTGTTATTTCCTTGGATTTCCTTCCTGTCCACACTTGCCTGGGGTCTTTTTTTGTCCTACTAAGCCTCCTTTTTTTTGTAGTTTAGACCATTTTCTTGTGTTGTGCTTATACAACTCGTGCCACAGTGCGAACCTTGCCTGTGGCTAAGGCTTTTGGACACAATGGTGACATATCAGGTGGAGATGTGTTGCTGGGAGAGAGGACAATCCCCGTGTTTCCCGTTGCTAGCCCTGGTTAGTGTGTGACATGCATTCCTCAATCTCCCAGCATGGCTGTGCAGCCTCCTGGCACTGTCCCTGGAGTCCAGCCCTGCAAATGTGAGCCATAATCTGCAAAATTTGGAGGAGTTTTATGGAGAGGAGAGGAGAGGAGAGGAGAGGAGAGGAGAGGAGAGGAGAGGAGAGGAGAGGAGAGGAGAGGAGAGGAG
>JAAGNO010012451.1:21754-36820 GCA_033439905.1 Ceryle rudis | reverse complement strand
GCCCGCGCCCCTCCCGGAACAAAAAGGAAAGAGGGGTGGGGGGCACTTCTGTTGTGGGGGGGCGGAAGTTCCCCACCGTTTTTGTTTCCAAAAAAAAAACCCCCATTTCTCCCCCCCCCCCCAATACTGCATGGATATACATTCGATCCTTGACTCTTGCCTCTGCAGAAGGGTAGCTCTCTATTTCCCTGTTGTAGTTTCAGAAGTGTATTTCCATAGCTCAAAAAACAAAATGGAGGAAAAGGTTATTTTTGTAGGACTTGCATACCTACTTTAGACATGTAGCCTGGCCTTGCTGCTTTTTAAACTGAGCCTGTGACAGTAAAGTCAAATCCGTGCCACCACAATTGTCCGCCACGTTTTAATGTAAAAAAAATGTGCCGAATGAATACTGTATTGTATAAACCTCCATGGTACCTCCTCCTTCTGTTTTAAAAATTCCACAGCTCTATTTCACACTAAATGACTTTTTCATATTATCTGCCTTATTAATTTACTCATTTACCAAAAAGAAGAAACTAACACAATTTCCCCTCCGTAACAAGTTTAAGGAACAAGGGAGTATGTGTTACGGGCTTATGGACCAGCTTTTAGAAAGCTAGATTTAAAATGGTGTCATTCAGAATAATTAAAAAAAGGGTTTGAAAAATATTCTCTCTAGATTGCAACACATCCACAAAACCGTACTTTAGCACAGCTGCATTACACGCACAGGGAAGGTTAAATCTTTCCAATTTAACCAACTTTTATATACCTAATTTACAGTTTTCGTGACCACAACTTAGGACTTTTTGAAAAGCCTTGCAGCTATTGACCATAATCACTAATTGCTTACTAAACCTCAGATAACATGTTCCCCCTCAACCCCAGCACCAAGTTTTGTTCACGGAGTGCTCTCTGTTCCTTCTCTGTATTGTTTGCCTTACCATGTACACCAGAGGAAAAAATGCTGATTCTAAACAGTATAATTTTTATGATCCATGTTTTAGCTTGGATTATTAACTGCCAAAATACAAACAATGCCCTCTTATTAAGAATGTGGTATTAATAATGCAACTGAAAAAAATACTTCTCCAACTATAGAAAAACTGCTGTTCACTACTTTAAGGGGACTGTTGGCCAATAATGTATATATTAAGAAACTATGTACGTGGACAGCCATACTATTCACAGTATCTTTCCACAGCAATAAATGTGTATCCAGCCTGTACCCCAACAAGGACAATGTTTGAGAGACTTTAATGTAAAGTGACCGATAGGACTGAACCCCAAATCTGGCAAGCAGTAAACTCTGTAAAATGATTGGAACTTAGAGATATTACACATTGAAGAAGTACCTTAGGACTCCAGAATATTGTCTGTTTAAAAAGATAGTAAGCAAGTCACTTTATACTTGATCAAAATAATTACTGAAACAGATTTTACAGCAGTCCTTTTATGAAGGTGCAGAAAGCAGTGACTATTAACATTTTAATGAGATTTTAGTATATAGTGCCTAACAAAAGCAAAAGTGAGTTTATTCTTCAAATGAGTGTTTATAGTTTGGCTTGTTTATGGTTATTCACATTAGAGTACAGTGATTGTGCTGTTACACGTTGCTGTTGAATGTTACAGTGAAAAGCAGCAGAATACAGCTAGTCCATGTGGTGGTAGCCAATTACTAGACCACTGGCCAAGAAACCCGTGTATGCTTTTTGGCTTCTCTTTCATGAGAAATCTTAAGCTTCCATTCTCAAGGCAGTATATGTGGCTCTACCTTAAAGTGGATTTTGGAGAAGCAGATGTAACAGTGGCTTTGAATGCTAAGTTATATTTTTAGTAGTGGATGCAAAAAACCCACCTCTAATTAGGAAGCAATGGATTTCAGCAGAGGAGAACAAGCTTAGACCAAGTTTGTTTAGGAAGCCTATTCTCGGCAAAACAAATTTAATTCTCTGTAGCTTATCTGTTAAGTTTAGAACTAAGATTCTCAATCAGTGTTGGTGGACCAGTTTTTAACCCATACAGAAAATATTACACTTCATTGTATTTGCACCTTTTCCTCCCTGCTACCATATCAGCTGCCACTGAGAGACAAGCTCATTCCGTATAAAGGCCACTGAAATCAAAGTAGCTGCAAATTCAGGAAAAGCCTAGGGAGTCCCACTTTGACAGAACCCGTGCTTCATCCTGTCAGAGGTAGGATATCCTGTGCATTCCCTGGACTTAGGCTCCATGTCAAAAATAGACCTGTAGTGTATCTTCAAACGAGCTAGTTAGCCCCATTTATCCCCATCCATCAGCTCAAATCTAGGCCAAACCAAAGAGGGCAAGGGGAAATAGCTGCTAATTGGTCTAGCCAGTGTGAACGAACAAGTCACAGCAACTTCTGTCATAACTTTAGAAGACTTGGGAATTACAAAGACATGCCACTGTGTGTAGTTGCACAGAGAAGGCTTGTTCCATCTCCTTTTCAGCCATCAGTATTGTTTCTCACATTCTCTCCTGCACACAGGCTAGCTAAAACATCATTTTCATTCTAACTACCAATAAGGTTACTGTGATGAATTTAGTTTCAAATTGTCAAAATGGTATTTAAAACAAATTACTTTTTTAGTAGAAGAAAGTCAAGTTGTAATAGGTGTGATCTGAGTTGCCTGAAATGAGATCTGTGCTGTAGTGAACAGCCTGAGCAACTTCCTTCTCGGGGCCTTTACTCAGATCAGCTTTGATTTGTAATACGGGAAATTCCTATTCCCTTTTAGCCCTGTTGGCCTTTGAGGCCAAACACAGATTTGACACCCAGCCTGCAGCCAGCATAGACCCTCTGAAAAGCCTTGAATGCTGTAGCTTTGCTTCTAACCAAGATCACAAATATTCTTCTGTTGTTGGTTCATATCTCTGAATTTGTGTGGAGCTTAAAATAGCTCACCGGCTAATGTGCACATAGAGACAAGGAATTACCTCTATTTCTGTGGATCAGCAGATGTTCCTCATGTTCTTCCCTAACTGCACATGCCAAAAAAACCATGTATGTTGTAAGATATTTGCACAAGAGAGCTTTGAGCCTTTTCCAGATCTGCGGAACTTGAGGTCCTGAAAATGACTCATCCTTCCGTCTTCCTAAGGGACCAGGAACCATCCAACTGATGGCAACTTAGCACAGTGCTGCAAGGGGCCTGACAGAGGCAAGTCTAGGGACCTTCTAGCAGTGCACAGTCCCAGTCTAGTACTAAGGAGGTGCTTTATCTTGCTACGCCCATCCTTGTCTGCTTGTCTGTAGCACTGGAGACAAGTCATTGGGTTTGAAATACTGAACCTTGGCACTGTGCTTCCTCTTTTAAACTGAAAAAAATTACCTTGCTCTGTTTCACTCTACACAGAAAGCAGCAAAGGTTCCTTCTGTTCTGTGGCTGTTACATGAACTCAGTTAGGAAGGAAGTCACTGTTTCTGGAAGGTGACTATGTACCTTCCTTAAGATAAAATTCTAAGGAAAAAAGAGCAAGCTAAACATCATACTGACAAATGCTTTGGGAAAAAGGTAGTGCATCATCTTCCTCTGTCTAGGTTGCCTCATCTTGAGCAAGGGCTGTGAGATTTTTATGGGATTGGAGCCACAAAGGGCATTCATTCTTCAGCATCATCCCTTTCCCTTCTTCCTGCTGATCCCCCTGTGCCATCTTTGAAAGAATGTGTTACAAAGAGACACAGGCAGTCAGGGGAGACAAAGGACAAAATGTAAAAGAATGTCCTTGATTCCCTATTAATTTTTTTGCATCCAAGATCAGCCTACATGTAATTAGTGAATATTCAGAGGAAAGTACTCCTGGGAGCAGTCAGTAGTATGAACAGCTATATATAGTTAACTTCTGGAGAGAAAGTTCTTTCTGGTAAGCACCATTCTCTGACACTTGTGCTTGTACTCGGTCGTGATTTGTGCTCCTTTTTCTACGTAATAGTCCCTTTCTCAGAGGAGCCCCACAGTTGAGAGCCCCTGCTGGTGGCAGGCACTCCACCCCCTTTACACCTGTTTGCACAGTATAAAATTACTTATAAGCCTGTGGAATTTTTTTCCAAGGTTTGGTGTTTGCAGTTCAAATATCCATCTTGAAAATACAAATGTACACCTCATAGAATGTCTTTCACTGAGAGGTAATGTTCGTGGTACTTTTTCTTCTCCTAGATGGATCAAAAGTAGATACTTTATCTTTTAAATTAAGAGGGATACAAGCAAGAAAACTGAATTTAAAAGATATTTTCTAGGAATGTATTTATTTCCAAGGCAGAAAAAAAATGTAATTTGTGAGGCTCTCCCTAGCAAAGCATGCTGCGTATAAATGAGTATTGTCTCTGGGCGCTATGGAATGATGATTCCAATGATTTACTCCTCGTAGAAGAAAGACACATGTGAGAAAAATTCATACACCCCATCAACCAAAGAACTAAAAAATTATGCAGTTTATGAAACACGACAATAACACATGAAAATACTGAACTTTGAGGTGTGATTAAAATCTCTTGTAACTGTATTTTATTTTACAGATATGGCCTCTGAATGACTTTGGATTTCTACGTGCAAGCCCCAATGGCCATAGATTTCTTGACGACTAAGAGATTTAAGTGACTATTGCCAGCTTTCATAATGTTTTCTACTAAAATCAGTGGAACTATTTTTGTTTAGAATAAACACAAGTATTCCTTGACAAAGATGTCTCGTGAGATTACATCTAACTTGAAAGTGGGAATGATATCTGCTGTCATCAAGAAAAATTATATTCCTCTTACTCTTTCCTCTGATCAGTCATAGTAAGTGCTTAGATTTATTAGAAAGTTTTGGTTTTTACTACAAGCCAAGGTTAGCACCGATGGGATGAAAAAGGCACGAGGTACTATTATGTTGTCACATCCAGAGCCACACACAGGCTAGGCCTACATTCGCAAGCCGTGTGGCACGCTAGGACTGGAACTGAAAACATAGCAGTAGGGTTCAGGATCTGCTAGTCACTTAGACGTGTTCAGCAGGGTTTTCCTTAAACTGGCTCTAGTCTGGCCCAGGGGACTGTATGCCTGGTATGGTCAGAGTACAGCTCCCTGGGAAGTCTTCACCTAAGGAGTAAAAAATCAGCATTTGTTCAGATGACAGCAGAGTCAGTTCCAAATGTGCTCCTTCTCCAAGCTGAAAAGTTCCTGCAGATGCACTCTTACAGTCCAGTGCGTAATTACCAGCCTGTTAGACTGGAGAGTCTCTGCCACCTCCTTCCAAGGCTCAAGCCCTTGTGAGGATGTAATGAAGTTAAATATTTAGCGTAGAAATATAAAATGTTCCTGTTTCCCATTAATGCACCTTACTCTTCATTATCTTCAAAGCATTCTCACATTTATGCTTCCTGATTAAATTCTGTCATCTGAGCTCTTAAAAGGATCTAACCTAAGAGGTAGGGCCCAAGGTATAGCTGATATAGACTGAGATTGAAAGAAGCTTCTCTGTTCTTTGCTGGGAAGGAAGTGTCACATGATGATATATATTCCAGTTGTACAGAGCTCAGTGTTCTGGACGTTTTTAATAACTAGCTCTTTAGCTGCAGATGTAGAGCTAGGCTAGAAAATGAGCACACTTCCTTTCTCAAGCCTGACTGAACTTGTTCTTGTAGTGCCCCCCTTTTCTTTAACATCTGTCCTGTTTGTCCAGTCTTTTTAAAAGTTTGTAACTCTTAATATGCTTCATTGAAACAATCATTGAAGGATCTCGATAACAAGTGAACATGTGTCACAACAAACCAAAGATATGTCTTTGGTTTCACTCTTGAAGACAGTGTAATTGCCACCACATCGACACGAGAGTGTGTAACATTGTTCATCTGCCAAAAAAGAAAACAAAAAAGCCTTTAGTGCTTGAGAATAATCTAGGACTTACTTTAGATTTTCTTCACAAAGCTGTTATTAGTAATCTGCTGGATTGTAAATATCGGTACCTGCGCTACCATTTGTTCCTCCGAAAAATAACTCTATGTTTCAGTGACTGTGAGGTATTCTTACACCAAACAGCCAGGGCCAGTATCTCTTGAAAAAAGCAAATAGTAAAAAGGTGCACATTAGGCAAACAGATAGATATTAAAACTTAAGCAGTGCTAGTCATACATATGACAGATCAAGGATAGTTCTAAACCAGACTGTTAACCCAGGAAATTAAATTAAACTGAAGAAAGTAGATAGCATTTTACTCTCCCAGCTTAAGAAAAATCTTAAAAGAACGAGTCATTCATGCAGAAAAATCCAGAAAATATTTGCAATCCCAATGAAAGGCACTGGGAAGAAGTAGTAAGGCACTCATACCTTCATTCCAGGACATATCCTCAAGATAAACCTGTGCGTGTAGCGGCCATTCATTTGTCAAGTTGTCTTCTGTGAAGTAGAAAACATGACAAGATGTTTAACCCTGTTAACATACAGGTCCTTCTTTCTTCCTGATAAAGCTTTATACACCTAGCAATCTACCTGGTCCCTACTAGAGAGTCAGACTTAGGCTGCATTATCAATTAAAAATGCAGTTCTCTAAAATTTTTGCAACCCATTCTGCTTTAGAAAGGAGAAGCCAAACAAATCTCCCCAAAAACCACTGAGTAAATGTTAGGGTTGTGTGTGAGAAGACCACCAAGATTGCTGCAAAAAGATACTCCTAACAAAAGATAAATGAAAAACACTTCTAGGGGCAGACTAGTCCAAGTGATCTTTTACAGTGAAGAGTCTCTCAGCATCAAAAGAAGGTCAGTTCTGGCCTGTGCCTGTGAGATCTGTTGCTATTTGATCCCCTAGATTCTTCCAACGCTCAGTACAGCATGAAATGAGAAATGTACAATACAATTGAAATTGAGTTTAAACTGTGCAATACAAATACAAATTGTTATCTTTAGCACATACACAGAAATGCCTTAGATCTGGCAAGACTTGGGAGACAAAGACATCACATAGAAATGATACATCAGTATTATATTAGTTGATTTCACACGTGAAATAACTATGATAAGCAAGCTATTCACAAGTAAGATTCCTAACTTATAAAGTAGTGTAAGTTGTTGCAAAGTTTAAGGCTACTATGGAAGTATAATCATAGCAATAGCTAATCACAGCTTTATCTAAATTAACTGCAAAATCCAACCAATGTCTTGTTTGATGGGGTTTTTTTTAATTATTATTTCTTTTTGGTGTTCTTTTAACTGTTTTCTTTTTTTCAAGAGTAGTGTAATTCATAGGTAGAAGTATTAAGATAATGCACCAGTAGGGAAACAAACCTGTTGCATTTTAGCTATCCTTTTGTGTGTGTGGGAAGAGTCAATATGTACATTTTGGGGTTTTAAATTGGAAATTTAAGGCCAATTTAAAAAAAAAAAAAAAACCAAAAGACTGAATACTACGTCCTAGTCTTCATTTTGCAATTAAATAACTGTTCTAATTTTTACTGAAATGTACATTATATGTCTTTGAAAATGAGCCTCATCTAAATTAGTTTTAACAAATGAGATTAAAACAAATCAGACACACTGGAAATAATGACAGAATCAATACAGTCTCAACATTACCTTTGCTGAACACCTATTTTGTAATAAAAAGGTCACACTGAAAAGAAAATTAACCCACTCACAACTAATACTTTACTGCTCTCAAAAGAAAGGAGAAAAATTGGCAGGAGTGTAATGATGAAAGAAAACTGGAAGATACACCTATCCCCCAGTTGTTCTCATTGTTGCACAGGCTCTCATTACATAAACAAGAGCTAGTTTAGTACACAAAGTAACAATAGTTTTCTTAACACCTGATCAGAACAATAGTTAATTTCATGAATGTCCAAAATACAGTAAAAGGTATGATGGTCTTAACTCACGCCAAATAACTCTTAACATTACTTGGAGTTAGTCTGGACAGCCTTCTAGCTACAAAACATGGGAACAGGGACAGTGAATGTCCTGAGAACACCCACAGAAGTGGTGTCTGATTTTCACCCCCCTGCTGGAGGAGAAGGTTAATGAAGACTGGTATTGTTTCCAGTACTGTGTTACGTGGTAGGCTTGCTTATATATGACGTCTGCTCAAGCTGTGGAGCTCCCCGTGTACTGAGTTGTGCTTCCTGAAAAACATTCCTGAACATATAGGGAAAATTGTGAAGACCTGATCATCTACCGTAAGATTTAAACAAATCTTAATTCACAAGAAGTACAGCTGCCTGGCTTTGTCATCTATTGGATTTGTCTGACAACAAGAGGTGAAAGGATTCTGCAGCTCCATTGTCTCAACTGCAGGATCTAAGAAAACACTGGCAGGCTCATCAGAAAGGTTTATGAGCCTGCAATTCAAAGAGATTAAAAGGAAAAATCTACTGAGATTCTTTCAGGCTACAGAACAACATTAAATAACTATTAGCTGCTTGGTTCAGTAAAGCTTTACTAGAGCCCTTGCTGGGTCATTCAGAAATTGTAAAAGAGGAAAGGTATTTAAGTTTCACTTGAGGATACAATAAATATTTCTTGGGCTATTTAGGGCTGAGTTTTAGGGAAAGGGTTGCAAGGAGTAAATAGAAATTCAACCCTGTTAACACTTTATGGTAATAGTAAAAATAGTCATGATACTTAAAAGATTTTTCTAGCTCTTTATCAGTCATATATTCTTAAAAGATTATTTTTTTTTAAACCAAACACATATTTAAAGTTCAAAATATGTATTGTCAGTCAAATACTGTTTATAGTATCTCCTCAGTTTCAGAATCATCACAGTACTAAAACCCAGGATGCTTTCACAAGTTAATTTTTTCTAATAGGCTGTTTAGTTTTTAAACAATTATATTTGAATCTTGCATTAATTAAAAATAACCATGCTTACTTTAATTTGAAATTATAAAAAAGTAGTATGGTAAAAATTTTCATAGCTGAAAGTGATGTCTGTTAAAAAAATACAAATAAATACTGCTTCACTTGTAGCCAGTGCCGATTAGAATTAGCTCCACTAAGGAGCTATGGTAGAAGGCTTGTGTTCCAGCACTACAGCCACGGCTAGAGAAGGAATATAGACTTCTGTCACTTAAATGAGTATAACCTGGCACACTAAAAAGCCTAGAGAAATGGCCACATTAAAAGCTTTATTTTGGTCAAAAAGTATTGGTTTAAGATGGAATTTTCTTAAGAGGGAACAATTAAAATACGCTGCATTATTTTTTTTTTCCTTTTGTATAATGAGGTAGTCAAGGCGCTCAGCTGCCATTTCTGCTAGCTAGTAAATGCGTTTTTGTAGGCTTTTGTCTTCCTTCTCCTGCTTGCTCTTGTAGTGGATTTGTGAGTCATCCAGACTCCGGCATCCTATTAACCAAATTATGTAAGATGTCTTGATGTCTACTATGGTATCATCACTTTATTGCTGGAGCAGGAGGAAAAGGTGGATTAATGGGAAACTGGCCTTCTCCAGAACAATCTTTGCAGTTTACTGTTCTAGGAGAGGAATGGGGAAGGAGCAGCAGGAGAAAGCGCTGCCTTCTATTTAGCTTGGGCTTTCACTCTCCTCATTTATGACCACTCCCCTTCTAAACCTGCAGCAGAAACTTAACTGAGAGTGTGGACACATCCTCAAAGATTTTTCAGGTTTTCAAGAGATTGGTATTGTCAGTGAAAGCTGAATTAGTGACCAGATATTTTAAAATAAGCTATTTTAGGCTAATTAAAGATTTTAATTGTGCATCATTGCCTAAAGGCAAGGTTGAATGAGGATGGAACCAGACTGGTTCTCAGAGACAAATGGCACAAGGCGATGTAACACTGGCAATTCCAGCTAGGACCTGTAATTCCTTATGTCTAAGAAATGAAGCAACAACAAAAGGAAAATGACGCTGGAATATGTATTCAGGTACAAAAACTGCACCTGCAATACTTTTCTAAAAGGGTAATTTCAAATGGAAAACCAAAAGGAGGTATGTGCCGAGATGTGAAAACTCTTACTGGCGATTACATCCTCCACCTTAGAAACACTTGGGCTTTATAGCCACCTGTGTCCATCATCGTGTGAAAACATCTTATCCTGGACAGGACCTCGCTGGAGCCATACATGGAAAAAAACCTAAATTCTTAAATTTCTCTACCTGCTGCCCCCAAAACCGAAAAAGCAACTGGTTTTAGTGTCATTCCCATTACTAGTTTTGAATTATTTTCTACATTTAGTGTCAGAAATTAATCCATCACCAGTTTGATTTAATTGTGACCTTTCTGTTAATCATTCAGTCATTATTAATTAAAATGTAAAATAAGTAAAATTAATTATGTGATTGTTAAGATACACAATTCCTTTGTATTTATGTCAACAGAAATCCACAAAAGCTACAGGGCTGCTATTTAAAGGGACCATGACAGGATACAGACATGGGCTGACAGGGACATCAAAGGGTTCTATGAAAATTAAGTCTTGCTTTTGGGATAGAACAACTTAATGCTCCAGTACAGGCTAGGAGACCACTACTTGCTGGAAAGCAGTTTTCCAGAATAGGACCTGAGAGTCCTTGTGGACAACAGGTTCAATGTGAGTCAGCAGGGCACTCCTGTGGCAAAGGCCAGCCACATACTGGGCTGGATTAGCTGAAGTATAGCCAGTAGGTCAAGGGACTGTTTCCCCCCACCCCCCTCTACTCAGCACTTAACAAGGCTGTGTCTTAAGTTCCTGTGTCCAGTTTTAGTCTCCCCAGTACAAAGCCTTCACACAGAGGAGCAAGTGCAGGGCTTGGGACACACATCATACATGGAGAGGCCAAAAGAACACAGGCATCTCATTGTGGACAGATAGCTAATGGGGGTGTAGAGAAGACTTCTCAGATGTGCACAGTGAGGTGAGAAGTGAAAGGCACAAGTTGCAGAAAGAGTCCTTATATCCCACTTGATAGAAGGAAAACATTTTCTTTGTTTCTGTGATTTTTATTTTTGTTTGGGTTTTTTTTGTTTATTATTTCTACTATGAGGGTATTCAAACACAGGAACAGGCTGCCCAGAGCAACTCTGGAATCTCCATGCTTGGAGATTCTAAAAACTAGGCTGGAGAAGGTCTGAGCATCTGACTATGTGGACTTAATTTGAGTAGGAGACTGATCTAGATGACCTGTCAGGGTCCCTTCCAACCTCTGTGATTCTCTGATTCTGTCTATTTTTCAGACTGACACAAACGCATGAACTTAGTGTTTAGGTGAATCTGAAAAATGGGTTTTTTTCCAAGCTGAGCTCACTGAAAAACTTTTGGCAATTACTGTCAAACTTGATTTTAACTGCATATTCATCTTTTCTAAATGGGATACCAAACAAAGAAAGGAAAAATCTAAAAAGAAAATCTGTTGAGGAAAAGAAAATCAATTTTTAATAGGTATATTGTTGTGCAGCTTTTTTCCATCCCCCACATTTCTCACAGTGGAAGCAAAAGTTTCACCATTAATGACGTCAGTATACCCTTTTATAAAGATATGACAAAACAATGAATTGGAAAAATTTTCACAAAACATACAAAAAAAGGCAGTTCTTGTAAGATTTCCTGACCAGACAGGCTTAGATGAGTATTTAGGCCAAATCTCTAAAAGATTTGAGGTTTGTCCTTTTCTCTTTAGTACTATGGCCTGAAGGCAGAAAAAAAAATTAGGAGGAGGAGATCATTGTGATACCTTCAGTATGAAGATAGGAAAGCACATTCACTTGTTATTCTCAACAATGTAAACAAAAAAAAATTAAAACCGTAAGAGCCCAACAGAATTTCAGCTTAGAACTTCTCTGGCCACAATTTCTGAGCCAAATGATTTAAGATTTAGTCGGTATAACACAAATAAACCATCTGCAAAATGGCGAAGAGACTACCGTGCAAAGGGCTTCCTGCTTACTGGTAGCCACACACACATGCACACCAGCATCCATCCGACTCTGCTTCCTAAGCTTCACAGTCTTACCAACTTGCGGTATTCTCTCTCTCATCACCATTCCCCTTAGCTGCTGTCTCAGTTCCTTTGTTTCTGTGAGCTTTTACAACAGTGTCTACGAATGTCTAGAACCATGACTTCAGAAGCAACTTGACAGGCATTCAAAGAACTAGAATTGATTTCACCATCAGTTTGCTGCCAGGGAACGCAGAGAAAATAGCACAACACCACTGCACATGGATATTACATGTGGCTTATTTTGAAACACTGAGTCTTCTGTGAATGGCACCCTCTGCATTAAAACTTAGCTATCCCATTACCATCCCATTACCAAATACCTGTGTAAATAA
The DNA here is from genome assembly GCA_033439905.1 of Ceryle rudis. NCBI lineage: Eukaryota > Metazoa > Chordata > Aves > Coraciiformes > Cerylidae > Ceryle > Ceryle rudis. Next base: position 24,570 of record JAAGNO010012451.1, on the reverse strand, counting down.
ACGTACCATTTGTTTTCTTTATTAAGTCTTTTTTTACAGAATCTTGAGATGGCTTTTCAAAGAATGCATCTGGATGCAAAAGAATCTCAGAACAGGTAGATAACCTTTAAAATACTGCAGAATAAGTTTTGTCAAAACTGATTTATAGCAATGTCCTTAAATTCCATGGGAAAACAGTAACTTACTAAATCTTCATGTAGCTCTTGACTTCAGTGTATTAACCTGACCCAAGCAAAATGGAACTTCATACTCTGCATTTAAGCTTTAAGTAAAACTCAACTAGATACACAAAAGACTTTTAACTTAATCTCTAATATGTCTTTTTTCCTGTCCATGTACAATTTGTGAGAATGGAAGACACAGCTGATACTACAATGCTAAGAGTACAATAGGGTGAGAGCACTGTGTAGCAGAAATTCATTCTCTGGCTCACATTCAGGCATTTAAAACACAAGATGGAGATGAAAAAATTCTTTAAGTTTCATCTTCATACTGTTTACATAACAAATTAGCACAAGATCCAGTTTTTTTCATTCTGTTCAAATATTTATTCAGCAATTCTGTTTTCACCCCCCCACCCTCTTTTTCCAAAGCTCACAAAGTCTGAAATACAAGATTATTTAACTAGGGAATACATACTGGGTATATACAATTATATATCACTCTTTTTATCCTGCAGTGATGCATATCTGCCAGAATGACTAAGCCTTTGTGTCTCAAAGTTCTGGTATCCGCAGCGGCAGGGGAGTTAAAAATCAGCACAAGAGAGAAAGGTCTGATGGTGTGCCAATGTACAATGGAAGAGAATTCAATAACAAGCTGCAGAGACAGTGGGCTTTTATCAGACACATTCAAAAGTGGTGGTGGCTGCACGTCAATGCTGGACCAGAGTGTGTTACTGCAGAGTGCGACTGAGTGTTTTCCCCACAGGCAATACACTATTATTGACTCCCCCCATTAACATGTAGGGTGGATATACATTTATTGAAGGTTCTAATGGAAGGCTGAGGGACTCCTATCCTGAGGCCAGAGCAGAAAGACAGCCTATCACTTCATGTAATGGTAGCCCATGTGTGACAGACCTGACCTACATTTCCCCCCTTTCTTTCTCACAACAGCCTGTCACTGTTTTAAGAAGCTATTTTCTGAGAGGTATAAAAAGAAATGCATGCTAGAGCTGCCTAGTTAATGTGTTATATTGGAATATTATTTATAAACCTGCTTTAAAAAGACCAGTTTAGACTACAAATGAATTATGAAAGACACCATAACACACACGCAACTGAAAAGAATGTCTTAATGATTCTGAAGTGCTTATAAACCCATACAAATTGAACACTAGGTATAAGCAGATTAATACCTGTGTCTAAGATACTGCAACAAAATGTAGTATAAGACTTGAGTTTAAGAGTGCTTAATGAAGCTGCCTTAATAAAATAAAAAGGGCTAAGATCTATAATTAGAAATTTCATATTCATTCAAATTATTAGGAATAATGCCACCTAATGTTTTGTTGGAAGTAATTCAATGTTTTCACTAGCTAATGTATGTGTAGCAAAAGCTATAAATAATGGATCCACATTTGAAAGTAGGACAAGAGTGAAAGAAACATTTGGTTCAGCAATAAACAGCATTTTAAAATACCATCTAACTACCACTCCCAGACCCTGCTTTTTTAAAGAGCTGCTGCCACTACAGCACTCCTTGGCAGGAACCTACCACGCTGCTGCAGGTCATACTCTTTTTTTGTCTCTTCATTCCCTAGAATTTTCCACGCTTGATCAATTTCGATGAACCTCTGCACGCGCTTCTCCACTTCTCCTGCTGGCACATCTGCCTTCTGTTTGTCTGGATGATACTGCCAATCAAAAAAAAAAAGATAAAAAAAATTGAGGGGAGTGGAAGTGAGGAGGGTGGAAGAGGAGCAATCAATAATGCATTTGATATTCAGTTAAAAGGACAGAGAAAAGGAGAAGATCTGAGCTAAGGTGCCAAAGGAAGGGAGACAACGACGCTGGGCACAAGAGAAAACTGCCAATTTAATTAGACCACTGAAATGGCAACAAAACCACCAGTGGCACAAATGTCACCATGCACACTGACGGCATTTTCTGGGTAATTTGCTGATGGAATCATTGGTCTTATGGACAATTTACCTAGAGAGAATAACTACCACAAACAGAAATAGGTACAGAGGACCACGACACAGGAACAACAGGAGGTGCTGTAGGTGCAAGTAGCTCTCGTAATATTACACATAGCTGATTTAAATAACACCACCAATGTTTTGTTCGGTCTCCTGCAGATAAATTGGATGCTGTATTGCATGTACCTAGCTTTTTTTTTCCTATTGAAATAGTAAATAGAATATACAAGATCAAATATAATTTATAACACATGTAATTCTACTTTTGAAAATATGCCTCAACATCTTTAATCTCTTCCAGTTCAGTGAATCAATAGCCCTTCCAAATATTTAAAGTCATGGATCACTGGCTACAAAATTGTGTCGTTTTAGTTAAGATACGGTTATTCAAGAACATGGCTGCAAGAAATCCAACTTAAACAGGCTATAATAGTTAAAATGGTAACACATTTTCCTTACCATTTGTACTACAGGTTCCGAACAGAGCATTCTGACTTTTTTTTTGGTTCAAATATCTACTGAAAATGAATCCTCAAAGTTCCATCTTCTTGTAGCTTTAATTTATTTCCAATAGCTTTTTTTTTTTTTCTATATATTTTTAACTGTGCTGTTCCCTGTTGTACCATACCCCTGAATTTAAGTTGGGTAAGTTCCGTCATAACCAGACACA
>JAAGNO010012451.1:0-21654 GCA_033439905.1 Ceryle rudis | reverse complement strand
CCTGGAGAACTCTTTCTCGGAGCTGAGGAAAGTTCTCTGCTGGTCAAAGGTGCCAGGTAACAGCCCCGGCTGCGATGGTGGACCATCACACTGAATTTAAGATGAGTAAGTTGCAGTATCATCAGACCCATCAGCTGTTAACTGTGCTCTAAATCAAGACATCCCTTATTCTGGAGCTTCAGCTTTTGCCCTTCTTACCAACATCATTTGGGGCACTGAAACATACAGCAAATTTCAAGACTTAGAACACCTGTCCTACAAGTTTCTGACCAGATTTCTGATTAACTGAATTCCTTCGTTTTTGCTTATAATTAATTTTGGAAAGGAAAGAAAAGGAAACTAAGATCACCCGTGCTTTATAAAATCCAAAATTTAAAAGGACCGCCACTACTGGAGGTGATGTATTCATCTGTTGTTTGTACTGATGGCTGTTACCTGGATAAAGCCCCTGTATGACAACAATATTAAGCTTTGACCTTAAGTTTTTTCATGGCTATTGTTCCATAATAGAGATGAATGTACCTGCAAGCTCACGTATGAAGTCTGTACACAAATGTGTATTTTTTTTCCACCGTATAAGTAAGCACACTTGAAGTCATTTCAGCGTTCAAGACTGAGGACTAGCCTGACTGAAAAATAATTTTGGACTACACTGGAAGTTGTCAGTGAAAACCAGTAAGCCACAAATGTCACAAAAGTAGTTTGGAAAAATAATAATAAAGAAAAGGCTATTCTGATGCAGAAAATGTATTATTCTTCAGATTGATCATTTGTATTTCGAGTTCTTTCCTATAGATTTAGAAAAATTAGTATTTGTAGCATACACAATTTTTATATCCAGAATACTACAATTTCATGTAACTAATACATCTACATTGTAGAGGATCTACTAATTCAAATATATATATATATCTCCATCCGTTTTGGTCTCCATGCTTTATTCAACTACGTGCCCTTCCTCCTTTGGTCTTGTTCCTCTATTGCCGTCCAATGCATTTAGTTGTCTACCTCTACACTAAGAAAAATCCTCTAACCTCTACTTTTTTACTCTAATCCTCCTCTTCCCCCCCCCCGCCCCACCAGTGACCCTATTTCATCTGAACTCATTATGGAACTGTTCTCATTGACTCTCTTTTCCTCCTTTCCAGCCTGCTGATCAAAATCCACAAATGCTTGTCTGTAGCAAAAACCCACTCTTGATTCAACTGACCATACCCTTCTTTTTCACCTCTGAGACAACAAATGAGGTGTCTACTCTCCAGCTGTTTTAGACCCCATTCAGCCAGCTCAGACACCAAGCACAGAAGACACCTACCAAAGTTTCACCCAACCAACTAATAGCTGAAGTTTAGAGAAAGACATTTTAGACTTCAGACATTAATCAGCCATACTATTTTCTGCTATCTTTCCTCATTCTAGGTTACCACATTACTTCTGATTCTCCTCCCTCTCCAGCATACCCTTCAGAGAAGCTGTCTCAACAGAGGAAGGGTTTTGGTTTTGTTTTGAGGGAGGTGAAATAAGATGTATGTTTCTGAGCTCCACCTCTTTTCCCGTTCAGCCTTATTTCTGGGTTAATCTCATCTGCAGCTGTGTACCAGCTCCATAATGAAAACAGACAAGCTTGTTTTCTACTCGACCTATGTCCTTCTACTCAAACTGAACTACTGTTGCTCTCTCTCTCTCTCCATCATTACAAGTTCTTAGTCAAAATGTTTGAGCCCCCAGATGTCTCCTGCTATATCATTTCCCCAAATCCATGCAAATTATCTTCATGTCATCCATACCTGCCACCTGAGCACTATTTTCAGCTGTATTACCACACTGTAAACTTTTTAAGAAGCAATACTTCCACAAAATATAGTTTTTCAATAAGCACTCATTGATTTTGGAGCTTAGTAATAATTTTTATTAACAGGTTACTACTCAATAAGACTTCATAAATACAATAGAGAATATTTTCCCGAGGGAGGGGAAAGGAGGAAGATTAGACATCTATGGCTAATCTAGCTTTCCTTTTTTTATACCTTCACTAGAATTGCTTTGCTAATTTCTTTCCATTTATAATGTCTGTATAGAATTTGCGTGATGTTATAGCATACAATGCTTTGTAGTTACTGTGAATGTTAAAAAGTGAACTAATAATGGCAATAGATTAGTTCATCTGTCAACAATAAAAAAAAATACTTTACACATAGATGTGATACTGCTCGCTCCCCTGATGTTTATCTTAAAGATCACATTGTCATAGTATTTCTTGAGGACTGTGGCTCTTGTGTAAGAGTTAATGTTTAGTGGTTTTTTTAGGGTTTTTGCTTGTTTTCATTTTTATAATCACTAGGAAAAATTTGAAAAAGCACAAACCTTGAAGTCCAAAACTCAGTTGAAAAGCACAGGTTAAACATTATCTGTTGGAGATTTAGTGGAACTTTTAGTGCTGCAGGAAACAGAAAAGCAGGCTCATGCAAACTTAACCTCCCGCCCTTTTCAATTACAGTAGCATTATTATACATTTCTAAAACAACTATATTGAACTATCTTATTTTTAATAGACATCAGAGTGTACTTTTCAGCAGTCTGGGTACACTGGGGACAGCGTATCACCTGTCAAATATACTCTGAAACACAGATACAGGTTCGGTTCATAGTTATGCAAGTACCCAAAAATGCAGAGATTTTTCATTGAACATCTTAGTTTACGTAAAGTAATTGTATTTCATTATGCTAATCTACTGCTTTTGATACCTACTACAGAATAAAAAACGAGCAAGTGACAAAACTTCTTCTGTCTCAGAAAACCAGTGCTAATGTTGCTGCATTCACCAAATATTTAAAAGTGTAGACTCCAAAAATTACTTGAGTTCCATCCTATATTTTATTTATACTGTGCTATTTGTATTTATACTGTGTACCACACCTGGGGTTTTCACCCGCAGCACAATTCAACTGCTACATTCTTTATTTCTGCCTACTTTATACTCCATGAAGTTTGGTCCCTTCTGCACTTTAAGAACAGCAATTAATCCCTGGAAGTTCATAAAGACTATTTGGTCAATAACTGTAATGGTATTACATCTCAGTAACCATACCAACAGACCTTTAGAGCTCTCATAGCACAAGATGAGAAACTATGATACTGTCTGAACTTTGACTGAGCAAATCAAACAACACAGAGATGGCAAACGCAGGTCCCTATCCTCCTAACACTTGTACAAGTTGCTTAACTTCATGCAATAAATGTAATAGGGTTGATTGATTTTAATCAAATTCAAATTAGCAAGGAGAAAACCTCTAGTTAAATCAATTTAATGTACATGTCTTATTGGTGCTCATTCAAAAGAAATTTGCAGCACACAGTGAGAATCAACTTGATATGACTTAGTGGGAGGGGAGGGGTGAAGCACACAGGGACAGCTTTTACACTAAATTTGTAATCTCTTCCTAGACTGTGGAATACACAGTAACTAAACCAATTAATGTAGTCAAACTTCTACTCCTAACTACTTTTCCACATGACAAATTGAAACAGTTTAAAAAGTACTATTCTGTCTCATTTATTACTTTATATATTACCATGGTTATTTTGCCTTGTGTATAAGAGGTATTCATTTTAAAGACCAAAGATGCACAACATCCCCAATTTCGTGCATCGAAACAGGAGACTTTATTTGCCAATAAAAATAATACTACCATCAAACTTTTTACATTATAAAAAAGTGCTTTCATTTACTACTACATATTTCGCAGATAACTGTACAGAATTTATCCCCCTTAGAACTAAATATCTTTTAAGTAAGCTTATTAAAAATGTAAACTTTCTACTTTTTTTCTGACCGAGGAAAATGACGTAGATCAGCAATAAAATTTTTCTATGGTTGAAATGAGGAATACTCTCCACTTTCTACAGCTTTTTATCTACTACTTTCCAATATTTAATGCAAAGTTCTCAAACATTTGGAGAAATCTTTAGCAGCAAGTAAGAAGTAATATAAAAAGGATGAACCAGATGTGGATGCATTAAATCTTGACCTTCCCTCCCAGGACAATTTTTTCAAGAAACATTTTCAGACTATAAATATTTTAGATTTTTTTCATAAGGGAAGCCATCATTAAGATTCTAAAATTCAAAAGTAAAGGCAGGCATAGAACAATGATGAAACGATTAGAACTGAAAAATTTAAAAAGTTAGGGTATTCTGGACTTCTTATCTTGAGCCATCAAGTAATCACTAAGCAGTCCATACTACCATCAGTTACACCATTTCTAAACTATCAGATTTCTTAGAGATTTTTAATTCTGAAATTATCTACAGTCCCACTGAATCACCTTGCTAAATTCATTTGACAAGTTTAGACAAATCTTGAATTCCTGCTTTATTTCAAAGGGGGACATATGCCTACTTTTGCATAAGGGATATATTTAAAGCTAGAGATGTGCCCTAAGTTCCTGAGTAAATCAAGCAGTAACATTATTCACACAGGACTACCTACATGCATTCAAGTTGTGGTTTTTTTATATGAACTACATCTAATGATCTGTAAATAAGAGTCAATGATAGAATATTAACTTCTAAAATTAACGTAGTACTGCTTTGCATCCTTCTCCCTTTCTCCACATTAGGTATATAACAGCAGCTATGATACTTTTATAGCCTGACAGTATGTATTTCATGTAATGCGGTTAGAAAGAATATTTCCAGCCAAGTATGAATTATCTTTTGTTTTTGGCAAAGCTACCATTTTTGATGAATGTCAGGATTGAATTAAAATCTCAACCAGAGGAGGTAAAAGTCACAGAAGTGGTATACAAAGGGTTGGCTGGATTAACAATGCAAAAGTGAAAGTCACCAGAGATAAGCATCGGATAGTATGAGATAACAGCAGTACACATCAGGGACAGCCATTTTCGCTGATGGGAGAGTTAGATGAATGACAGCAAGTGGACACAGGAGTTGGATACTATGCTGTTTGAAGAAGAGAAAAAGAATGAGGAGGGGGCAGCACTGAAAGCAGCTGTATGAAGAGAGAAACCAAAGCCATTATTTTCAAATATCATTGCCAACTCATGGCTGGGAATCCAACATGAGACTTTGACTCCTCATCGGAATCGCACAGATTAATAACAAGCACTTTTAAAAATCACACTATCAGTATTTTGGGGGTTCACTCTATTTATTCATGTATCAAAATCTCAATATTGAAGAGGCAATACATTCAAATTTCAGAATCAGAATTCTGAGTCAATATATGACAGTTTACTGGGTTATGAAGTCTAAACTATTTTATTTATTCCACATTATAATGTAAAATAAGTTTAAATTCTATTAAAGACAAAATGGCCATAAGCAAGCAGAACAGAAAGCCTAACACAAACAGTCTTGGTCTACAAAAAGTTTAGCAACGAAGAAGTGTGGTGAATTTTGTCTTAGGCAAAAAGCATCATTACAATTATGTCCTTTGCAATATAATGAAGTGCATCCTTTCAACAAAACAAGAACAAAATGCGCAGTTAACGTGAACATAAAGATACCACAACTGGAAAGTACGTTTAAAAACATTTCTCATGCTTTACACAACTTTTATACATTATCAACTGTAACTGTTATTATCTACAGGTTAAGCTAACGAGGTCAGGACAAAAAGCTGTCAAGTGTTCTCATCTGACAGAAGTATTCATAGGTCCTTGCAAATTTGTCTGTAGACTACAGAACCCATCATAACACTTCACATCATATTAAAAAGAAGCTGCAAGACAGTCAACATTAAGAAAAAGAAAGTTAACCAGCTATTTCCTATTTAATTTCCGATTGTAGCCTGAGTTCTTGTTACATTTCTCAAAATCCAAGAAAATTTAATGCCAGGCTGTTCTTAGGATGAATTTTGGAGCAATGTCCTTCACCCCTGCTTACAATATATAGTAAATACCAGTTTTCACTGAGACTTGCCAATAAATCTCACTCCCTGACACAGAGTGTCTGTTCATACTCAGTTTTTGGCCGCTCTGGCACAAATGCCAACAAAGGACCTAATTAATGAAAACTTTCTTGATACATTCCCAGTGGATGAATGTCTGCCTTGCAGAAGGTACCTTGACAACGTCCATCTCGCACAGGCCAAATGGTTGCTCTGCGGTAGCAATTAAGACACCACCAGCCTTGGCTAGATTTAAACCACCAACCAAATCTGTGTAGATCTAACCAAATGCTCATAGAAATCTAGAGAAATTAACTGCTAAACAAGGGCTGGACTGGGTCATATAATTGCATCCATTTCTCTAGTTATCTACAGACCACCTGGCCACATTTTTATTAGCAAGAAATTACAGTTCTTAAAATAAGATTCCTTAATCTGGCCACATGACCACAATGTTTAAGCCACATCTATAAATAGTTAAGAAATCAACAATTCTTCTAAATCATTTCAATAATCAAAATAATATGCTAGGCTGACATTCTCTGTATTTATACTCAATTTTTTTCTCTCCCCCCAAAAAGCCAGTGTTCAGTCTTCATGTTCCCATAGCTTTGGAATCAAGTTTGGACAATTAAGCTTCATGCAGCATCCCCCATCTTTCTGAAGGTACATTCGGAAATAGAAGAGTTTTGTTGCTTTGATCCAGAAGTCCCTTACTGCTTACTAGCGTGACAGCTAGTGCAAACACCTTGCCTCCACTGCAAAGTTCATACTGACTTCAGGTATTTGACAGAGGGCAGCCTTCCTGAAATCTCTATCCTCAGGCAATTTAAAATGTGGCTGGTCAAGGCCCCAAACCTTATGATCACTATCGTGAAACTAGGCATCCTGCTTCTACTGATCTCAGGGGTCAATAAACTTATGTTTAGAATGATCCAAGATATTAAATTTGTGTATCTGAAATACTACAGATAAGCTCACCATGGTACAAAAGAGTGGGTTCCCCTCACCACCGCACACTCCAGAAAAAAATGCACTTTTCCAGTTCTATCCTATATCATTATAAGGCTCATAGTAATATTTTAAATGAAATTATGCAGCATGTATTGAAAGTTCCAGATCACTTGATAGAGCACCGAAATATAAAGTTGAACAGTCTCCCTCCAGAGACAGCACTAAAAAAGGAACCATATAATGCAATTACAACACTCCAGGAGCTATATAATTACATTTAAAGTTAACAGTTTTGCTAATTTTACAAACATTGTCACACTCAATACTTTAAGCCACAAATCCCTATCAGCATGTAATAGAATTAACACACATCTTTGGTATTACCTACACCATGTATATGAGAGCCACAGTTGATTCATCAAGCACAGTAGCTCCAAATAATCATTTACTCTGGTTATGGTCATGATACACAGATGAGAATCTAGGCAGAATAGCTGTTATGCCTTAGGGCTGAACTCTCTTTCTTGCAGAATCCATACTGTGATGGATTTAAATCAGAATACAGTCTGAATTACAAAGCCATTTCTTAAACTGGTATTTGTATTTTTGCATAACTAAATTTAAGAAAAGCATGGTTTTGTCACCTTTTTTCCTGAACAGCACAGGTGTCTAACATGCACTTGGCCCCCACGCTGTGGCACTCACTGAAAGGTCACAGAAAGAAGCCATTTTCCAACTTTACCAGCTGAATTCATTCAATTAGAGCTGGATGAAAAAAATCCCCAAGTATTTTACAAAAATTTAAGTGATTTATTCATTAAAAGTATTCTAACCAGGAAGTGGCTTGCTTCAGTTAAAGCAGCTTAAACTGCAGGAGATAATTAATTTTGAAAAAATGTTTGGTTTACAGATGTTAACATTACACTTTTCTCCTATCAGGGGAGAAAGGAGCATTTCTGTATGAATTAATTACCGATATATTTATACAAATGAAAAAACCCTAATTACCAGTAATTAAATAATTCTGGCAGTACAACCTTGCATTTTCAACTGAAAAACTATTAAAAACTAATACTTCATAGAAAACCAGTGAGGGTGGATCTTTAAGGCATTGTGGTGTTACTTGCTCTTAACTTAGAAATACTAGAGCAGTAAGATTTTTCTCATGGCTCATATGGTAAAATGGCAAGCAAAATCATTCTTTCTTACTACACCAAAAAGCAGGAAGAAAACTACATAGTTTTATTTTAAAGAAGCTATTTATTTCCATAATTTGTAGATAACCTCTTACATAAACAAAAAGCCCAACAAAACCAACAAACAACTAAAAAACAAAAGGCTACATGATTTTTAAGAGCAAGACTTGTAAAAAACACAGGCTTTGAGAGGTGCTCCTTTAATGAAGTATTAAGTATCCCCAGCTTTCCCCAAGCTTACAGTGGAAAGTGAAGTTTTTCAGCAGTGAATATTTCCTTCACTGGAGCTGTGCTGAAACAGTCTTTTTTAGCTTTTCTACAGGCCTAGCTTGCATAGAAAGGTCTTGCATAGGAGCCACCCTGAAGCAACATTACATTGGGCTCTGTGGCCTACATGGTTCATCAGGTACTAATTAGATAGCATGTTCTGTCAACACTTTCTTGATCTTCTTCTATTAATTGATCATCCTGCCCAATTAATACAATGCAACACCAGTTCCAAACTCCTTGAGATCCTTTACCTGTGAGAAACAAGGATGAAGGGGAAAAAAAAGACCTCCACAAAGGTCACAAGGTAACCACACTTGTCTGAGATCTAGAGTGACAATAACACCACTATGCTGAAAGGTTAATTATGTTCCTACCAGCATACTCTTGGGCCTAAGATTGTTTTGTATCTAAAAAAAAAAAGAGCAAACACCAGCAAAAAAACCCTGTGTTTCATCTAACAGGTTTTATTAAATTTAGAAATGGTAAACAGTTAATGAAAAAGTAAAGGCTGCAAAACTAAACTCATCCATTTCTCATCATAATTTGCAGTTAATATTATCTCTGCTAGATACTATGGTCAGAAAGTAAGTCCTGAATATTGCACTGAAACCTACATATAAGAGTCGAAACAACAGCTGTCCTCACAGTCAGAACAACCATAAATCAGCATTTTCTAAAAACTAAAAGAAAATATATGTTTTCTCCTTTTATTAAAAGATTGCAGAAGATAAAAAAACCAAACGATAAAGCAGCTGCCAAATACAACACACTGCTGCCACCTAATGCTTACTAGAAGGTTGCATCAAAAACATTTCATTGTTTCTCCACACTACACTAGCATGATGAAAAAATGGAGACCAAAGCCAATAAAAAAAAAGTTTATTATTATTTTTAAATATCTGCTTTGCATTTCCTCCCCTACAGGCTTTCTAAATTTAACTGATGTGACCATTTCCTTTCTTGTACACAAAGACTGCAACAGCCAAGATGTCTGTTCAGTGGGCTGAATATGGGACCCCTATTTCATCCGTAAAAATACCAGTAATGCAAGACATGCATTTCATTAGGATACCGGCATAAAGAAGTGAGTACCTTCCCCAGATCAGTTTCCACACTTTTTTACATTTTTGTAAGCTATCCATTGTTAAGTAACTATCACAATTCAGCATTGAAAAGCTTCACGTGAAAAATACTCGGAAAGAGAAAAAATAAGGAAAATGGGTAAGAGAGGTGTGTTAAAACAGCAGAAACCAAAATAACTTTGAAGGTGTTTCTATTTCAGTGATTTTTCAAAGCACCCTCTCTGAAACGTGAAACTTATTCACCTCCATGAAAAGAATGATTGTGGACTAGGAAGGCAAGTTTAAGACCTGGAATCAATCTTTTCAACATGTTCAGTCAATTGGCAGAAGTTAGCAGGGAACATGGAAGAAGCCCGCTTTTTCCACTTGTGAAGAGGCAAAACAGAAAGTGAAGAGTTCCTTGTGACATTCAATCTTTTCATATAGAGACTTAAACTCCCCAAAGAATGTCTGTCCAAAGACAGATGGACAAGAGCAAGGAATTTATCTTCTTGATTCATTACTTCAATCCATCCCTTCTTCTTTTCCCCCCCAAACACAAACAATCTTTAAGCTTTTTAACAACTGCAGCTTTCTCCTACCTGATCTTGTTATCTACTTTGACACTGATTCCAGACTCCACTGCCCATCTCCAGGATGATTCTTATTCACAGGAAGTGTTCCTCACTTGAGGAAAAAATAAGTAATTTTCCTTCTATTCTTTTACACCTTATCCATTCTGTGGCATTTTTCTAACATCACTCGAAAACCTGGGGAAAACTGCATCCATTCTTGTCCCTTTTTCCTCCCTACAATCTGCCCTAATTAGAAAGTGTTACGCAAGTAGCAGTCTGAGCTTCCCATACAACATTCAACTGCTTGCATCGTATTTTTTTTTTATTACACATATTATTAATCTTTTCCATACCTTCAGGCCACAGATTACCACTACTATACACACCATCCAGCACAGCATACCTCCAGCTTCCCTTGAGACAAGCAAGAACCATTACAATAGAGATATTTCAGGTGTTACTGCTGCTATAGCTGTTACTGTAGGAAACACCTGCTGTAACTCAAGGTATTTGCAGGAAAGCATCGTGAAGATAGCACACAGGAGGAAAAAATAATTTTTTCAGAACATTTTAGTTATCACCCAGTGAAGAATTTTAAAAGAAAACTCCCATTGACAACCCAGTTTGCTTTCTTCTAAAAACAGCCAGAATAAAAAAAAAGTTAGGACTGAATGTACAGAGCACTATACAACAGTTATGCAGATGGTGTAACTGCCGTTAAGTAATAGCTGCATGGTAAAAACACAGAGGATGATACTATCAATCCAATGCTGCAAACTCTTGAAAATTCCTGGAATCCTCCGAAGTGCAATTTCAAAAATCACAGAATAAATGACACTGTCAAACTCACTAATTTGCATCTTGGATTTTTTTTTTTTTAAGTTATCTTGCTTAAACATACTTTAAAATTCCTCAGCCTTCTCTCTGATTAAGCCAAGAATTTCACCACAACATCATCTTTCACATTTAAATCACACAGGTTAATAAACTTAATTTCTGACCAGGGTTTTGAATGGTTCTATTATTCATGGGAAAATCTTAATCTTTTGTCAAGTTAGGCATGAATCTGAGCTGAGAGACATCTGAAAAATCTGAAAAGAGTTCTGCTTTTCCTCCACTCTACTTACTGCCTGCTGCCACAATCCCCATCTTTTGCATACTTGCTTTATATTATATTTATATTTTAATTACAATAGCAGCAGGATTACTACTGGAATTCTGACTATACTTTTATAGAAGTAAATTTCAACTTCCATAGAAGTAGTCACTTCCATTTTGATGCTGCTTGTCTAAGTCCTATGATTTCAGAGCTGGTCTTAAACTCAGAAATCATTTATAATGAAAAATAGTTCATTCTCTGCAGTAAAATTATTAAAGTCTAGAAGACTTTATCCCATATGACCAGAACAATTTTCTAATGCAATTAATTTTATCATGGCACTGTAGTATCATGATACTACTATCTGGACCTTTAACTCTCATATTGGTCTTAACTACTAACAGTGGGTCTCCACACTCCATCAGTCTGCTACTTTAAAGCACTGCAGCTCCTTCTGCAGAAACAAGTAATTGCAGATTCTTGGCTGAAAACTCTCAAGATGAGAAAGAACCTATTTCATTGGCAAGGGAAAAGGACCACATTTCTGCAGCAGCAATAACTAGTCCACCTTACAGAAACCTAAGTCTCTGGAAAGATCTAACTAAGAAGAGTCCACCAAAGCAGCAAGGAATTACTTCACCTAACTTTCATATTAAATATTCACACTTCTCATCCTTTTTAGCTCTTGAACAAAGTTAATGCTTAAATGCAATATAAAAGTTTTGGTTTCCAGTAATAAAAAACTAAATCAACTGTTGTTGTACAAAGAGAAGTAAAGCTTAATTTGGCTAACAAAGGTATGAAAACGAAGAGAGAGAACGTAGGGTTAACAAAAAGTACATCTTTAGAAACAGCTTCTATGTTTTCTTCTGCTTCCATGGCTCCTTATTTTCCTATGAAGAGCCACCCAAGAGCCTCAAAAGCTACTTAAAAAAGCCTTTTGAAAACTACGCTATACAGGAGGAGAAGATAAAGCAATAAAAACACCACCAAAAACTAGCAAAGGAAAGAAGGGAAGAAAATGAAACATTTCAAAATTTACAGGAGCATAAAGATAAAAGTAAAAATAAAGGGAATTTTAAAAGTTCTTTTTCAAAATCTCGCCCCTGTGCTCACAATTTATGCTGTTAAATGTCACATTAAACAATGTCCCATTAAACGATGTCCCATTGTTCAGGCATAAGCTAATGTGGCCCTACTCCTACAATAATGCCAGTTACACAAATGGTTAGGAAACTAGTTTAGGCAAATGCTACTTCCATGTGAAAGCAAACCTCAGAATCCTATATTGCATTTAAAAAAACCCCAAACAAACACAAAAAAACCTCCCCAAACCCACAACAGAAAACCAAACAAAAAAAATCTCCAACCCAAAACCAAAACATCCACCAGGATTGCTTAAACTACTGAAAAACTGGGCATGAACTTTTCCAGCTGACATATACAGTAGTGGGCGAAGGAAAACCCACAGGATGCTATTTCCTGGCTGCATAACATCTGGCAGAAGGGCAGGGACAGGCAGTTAGGGGCAGTAGACTTCAGCTGGTACTGTGACTTGCAAGATGAATACCTTTCTGCAGGCTGAGAAAGTCAACTACTTTGATACCCCACTACTTCCTAAGAACAGCTGAGCACAAAGAACAGGGTTTTCTGTTGTCCCCTCCACCCCAAGATGACTTGTCACTAAAACAGTATTCCATATTAAAGTATACCATTAATTTTCAAATTCATCTGGAATACCTAAAACCAGAAAACTTTAAGAGGTCAGATATGAACTTAAGTCAAAAGAATCAACATCCCCAAAGCACTTCAGCTGCAGAAGTCACTGTGGAAAGACAGGTCTAAAGAACAGAGAACTGTTTTTAAGAAATCATTTATTAGCAACCATACATTAACACCAAACTAGTGTTACAGTTCACTTCTAATCTGAGGTTGATTGTGGTTGGGAAATTTCTCTGTTTGCTCTAAGGAAACAACATGAACAGTGTCCTCCTAACTACTAAAAGGACAGACTCTCCCGATGACTCAAGGAAATCATGAAAAAAAAAAAAAACAAAAAAAAACAAGAAAACAATAGAATAGTCTGCTCACCTAACAAAAGGTATTACTGAGCTTTTTGCCACTGATATTTAATAAGCACTCTATATAGACTCTATATATAATCATTTACAGAACCTCCCCATTTAGGAAGGAAGAGTTAAAGAGATGGAGATGAAAAGGTAAAAGTTGTCACCTAGGACAGAGCAGCAACTGTAGAGGAATAATCCAAGTTTATCATTATTTGAGTTTCAGAGCAACATTTACAGAAGCCATAGTTATACTGAGAGAATCCTTCCAAGCGCATACTTTGTAGTGCTCTTCTGGATCAGTAGGAACTAATACTAGATTGCTGGCATGCTCTAACAGAAGTTAAGTACCTCTTGAAAGACAAACTCTTGTTCAGCCACTACTCAAACAGCTGATTCCTTACTATTTAATGCTATGTCAGGAAAATAAAAAAGTTTAGCAAAGATGCTGCTCAGAAAACTCTTTTGTCTTTACCTTCTTTGACCATGGACATTCTTAGGTCATAAATCCAAGCAATACAGACTGAATTTTTTCACTGTTGTCAATTTATTGTGAAAAAGAACAAAGGATCAAGTTTTTGAAATATTTCACTATTGTCTTTTCAGCCTTAAAGTATTACTTTCAACATACTGAAAATTAAATGACAGTTTATCTGCATAACTGGTAGACATAACAAAAAAGCTGAACTTTCTTACTATCTTAATACAAGCTACCTACAAAGCATCCTACAAGACAGTCCTTCAGGTATAAGAATTTGATTTGGCATTAAGGGAGCTCATGCCTGCCGAGCATTTGGGTTCAATGGGAGATGAAAAACATTCACGATGCACTGAGGCAAGGAAAAGATGGAGGTTGGAAGAGTTATGTCATTCAGATCTTGATTTTCTGACTCTAAAGTGTTAAAATTAAAGTGTTAGAATTAAAAATAGCTTCCTGCTATAGGGATGTTCACACCATCTACTTGTTAAAATTCACCTACATCTTTAAAAAATATAAAAATAATTACACATTACAAAGTATTAAGAGGTGAGACATCACTTCACATAAACTGAGATATGGCAGACACCCACCTCTAATATAAAAAAAAAAAAAAAAAAGCCCTGCAGACTTCATACCAATACTGTCACGTGTCCCTTTTCCTGCTCTAATACCTTACTACATCCTTTTTCTTTTCACCTACATCCACAATCTCTCTTCCCCCCATCCCTTCAACAACTCAGGATACCTCTCTTAGGCTGTGCTTATATAGGATGTATCTGGAGTACACCTTTCAGCTGGTTGCTGACCATCAGAGAACTAATTGGTTAATCACTGCATTTCATTCGATTAGCCAGCTGCCTAATTACATAGAACATACACTCCTATTGGCCAGTTACCCTAACGAGAGCATGTAAGGACCAAGAACCAACTGCCACCAGCATTACATCTTCCCCCAGTTCCAACCAAGTGAGCAGGAGCTTTGGCTCAGATGCAGCAGTCTGTGTCGCGGTACAAGGCGGTACCGTGTGTCTCCAGATCGTCTGGATTTTAAGTACCATCTTGACACAAGAAATTTGTGATACCATTCAGATTGCTAAAAGTTCCCGTTACTGCAACATGACCCTTACCAGGGTAAATGCTGGGTGTCATAACGATCTCTTCTGGTACAAGACAGAAAACCAAAACCACCCCGACAAAACCCAGGTGAATGAATTGAACAGAAGCCCTCATAGCTTAAACAGCAGCAGGAACATCAGCATGATCACAACCTGGCTAATTAAGTTGTTTGAATGAGTGATATCTGTAACACTGAGGTTCATTATATACTACATAAACTAATATAGAATTTTTAAAGTCCCAACTATAAAATATGCCCCCCTGTATTTTATTAAGGTCATAAATAGTAAATCAGATGTAAAGAACAGCTCAAAATAAAACTACCCAGAGAGTCAAATCAACAGTCCTACATATTAAACTTAGTGGCTTATCTTTCTCTCCATTGCAACTATATTCAGTCAAGATACAACCAGGCTACACTGAACTTGTTCTGTTTATACTGTCAAATTACAAAATCCATTTTCTACAAGTTAGCTGAAATAAGAGTTAGCCAAAGCATGATGATCTGTTAAGTATCTCTAACAAGTATGCTGCTATTCAAACAAAAAATAAAAAGCCTGCAAAAGCTATTAAAGGAATACACACACTGCATTATTTTCATTATGAAAAGCATTATAAGAGACTTCTGATAGAAAGCTCATACCATTTTCATTTTAAAGATGCAAAACGTCAACTTTACATTAAAAGAAGTTCCTCTGTGGGCAAGAGCTTTCAGGAATAACAGTGAATTTATTTTGAAACCAACTTTAACACAACGATCATGGAAGCAGATCTTTAACTTTACATAAATACACTCTGCATTTCTTGTGATTGCAGAATTTAAACAAGTACATAAATCTGGTATGATACAACAGGTTTTTTTTCCTCTCCAGAACGACAACTGTCTTTCCTCTATACAAGCTCAATGGAACAATCTCTTCTTGAAATTATTTTGCTTCATTAAATTAAATTTCTATTAGCATCCTTTTTCATTGTTGCCAAGAGTGATTCTCATCTATGCTTGATGCTCTGTTTTCAAATTTTATACTCTTTCAAACAGAATAAGTGTTCACCTTAACACTTTGTATTGCTATATACACACCACCCCTTCAGATAAAAGGATAATGTTTGTAACACTACGTGTTAAATGGCACATTTTATTTCCTTACCATATTAAAAATCAGAGCTTCCTGCATACTCCCTGCTCAAATTACATGGATTTTCTTTAAGATTAGGGCACACGTTGTTACTGCAGCATATAATTTTCCTGCACAATAATTTTTTTCCAGTAGAAAGGTATCCTATAATATCATCAGCATCAACAGGAACAGACACCTGATTTTCAGCTAGACAAAGCCTAATGTGTTTGGTGACTTGATTCCTTGTAAAAAGCAGTTTTCAGCTATGTGAAAATTTGAAAACAATCTGGCAACTCATTCTTTGACTACAAAGTGCTAGACCAAAAGGAGATGTAAAAATTGTGCCAATAAGTTTGCCAACAATAATAAGATGGTGTGACTTTTTTTTCCCCAGTACCCTATTGTGTTACTCTGATTTCATTCTCAGTTAATTTTATACGCATTCAGAAAGAGAACAGAAGCACTGTCCTTCCTAAAAGCTGTATGGATTCTTTAAAAAACTAAGTATAGAGCAGAAAACCCATTTAAGGAGTCTTGTTGAAACTACTCTTAACTGTGAATAAAGAGGCTCTATGTATCCCAAGTATCTCAAAATAATCAGCATTTTCCAAAGACAGAAGATAAAAAGACCAAACTCCAGACAACATTAACTCAAAATTCGTTGTGATTCCTTTCATAGCACGTAAACTGTAAGTCATCTGTGCTTCCGAAAGCACTTTAGCATGAACTTACAACCAATCAAGGAATCTTTGCATTGAGCTATGCTGGTTACAAAATACCCTTTTTTTTTTTTTTTTTTTTTTTGGAGAATTACTGGCAGAAGTTCTGTGCTAGAGAAGACACGAGACCATGAGGCAGCATATGCAAAAGTTTGATTTTGTTTTAAAAATAAGCTATTCATAAAATTGTCAGTCTCACACGCATCTTGTGCCCAAAAGACTGTCATCTTCTGCTGCTATGGATTGTTGCAGTAATAAAACACCAAATTGATCCAGGTATCGGAGTCACATAAGTACACAGGAACTTAAAAGAGATAAATGTAAGTTTCATTTAGTTTCAAAGAAACTTTCTAAATAAAAACTTTAAAAAAAAACCTGATTAAAAAATATTACTTTTATGCCAAACCTGTGCTATTCTCTGTATCAAATTAATACTATTCTTAAAGATGGAATTGATATTATCTGTAATAAAATATTTCTCTTAAACATGTGTTGGGACCTGAGGAAATGAAAAATTATGTATAGCAAAGCAAAATATGACAAACTGGTAAGTAAATGTGTTCACTCTAGTAGGATGCACATGCACTGTTTTATTTGTTATGGGTCATTAATGTTTTCCATCATCAGTTTGTTAGAATAGACGAAAACAAGTTAGTTTTTAAAAAATAATGTTTTAAGCTCATTTCTCTTATGAAATCCTTCCTGCAAACCTACAATTCAATCACTTTTAATTGCGTACTACTTTGTATTATTAAGGTCAGTCCTGAGATTTAACTACAAATATAGTTATCTTTTGGATGACATATGGCAAGATCTCCAACTCTTTTTAGCTTTGGAAATTTACATCTGCCTGTTCATTCAAGACGCTAAGCATACATGTGTTGACAAATAGAAAATAGCAGATGGCAAAAAGCAAATGCTCAACATGAAGCACTGGGGATCATTTGAAGAAGGCTTGGACTCAAACATTTGCCATTTTTATTTTAAGAGCAGAATTATATTTAAAAATAAATTCCACCATCTATTATGCTTGATGCTAATGAACATCTGTGATCAGAATATTCATGATTACAGGATGAATGTCATAGTAATTGCAACTGGTACCCAAGATGCAAGTTGCTTTATAAACTTTTGGATTTTAAAGTAATTAGCACAGTACAATTCTTCAGGAGGTTACTTTCTTCTGCTACTACAGATAAGCCTGAAAATTTCCTGTACTGACGGCATAATTTGTCAGGAAGACTCTTAATAGGCAATACATGGCTATGTTCATCTGCCATTCCAGCTTCTAAACTGGAGCTGCTTTGATAATTGACTACTACCCACAGTACATAGAAACACCTGCCTGTAGCCACGTTCGCTGCCCACACCAACACTACTACTACTACTACTACTTTTACCACCATTATTTCGAACAACAGGTTTAAAAAAACCAAAATGAGTGCTTAGAGGCATGCAGCTACCAAGAGGTCTAAGTACAAGCTTTACCTGGGGATCAGGTGAGTTACTTCACATGAATAAGGCACAGCAGGTAAGATGAGAGGTCCATCCAGTGCTGTGCTTTTTGCTAACAGTGGTAGCGGATGCCTAGGGAAAGGCAACAGGATAGGAAAAAGTGTGTAACAGCTGCCTATCCCACCAATATTCAGAAGTCGATAGCTCTTGGATTTCTGAATGGCCATGGCATGTTAAAAAATAGTCTCTTGGATTCAGAAATCTGACTGACTTGGCTTTCGTGAATGTCTAACAACTTTTTAGACTATGGAATCTCTTGGACTCAACAACCTATGTGTCACTGTAACTACCTGCTATATGAACTCCTTTTAGTGAAGGTATGTAGTGTAGCCTCCAGTCACTCTTACAGCCAAGGAGCTTTTAAGGTGCCTAACAGTAATCTGTGTTTTATTACCACTGTGCTTATACAGACTTCAGACTGACGGTGCTAGATGTTGTATTAGTAGGTGGAGAAGCAAGTTGAGTCTGTAACAGCTCAGCTAAAAGAAAAAGATGAATAGAGACAGGACATATGGTAACAACAACAGACATGCAGCAGATCTGCCTTGGAGAAAACACCTACAAGTAAACATCAGTGCAGCTTTTTAGTCAGACATCACAGCAAAAAAAAAAAAAATCTGAGCTGAACAGCAGGAAAAAAAAAAAAGTAGCAGCTAACCTAAAGGAATAGATAAAAATTGATTTCTGCCCACCTTCTTCCTTCTGCTCTACTGGGTTGCCAGTTTTCAGGATACTCAGGAATTTAATTACCTTCAAAATTCTATTTGTCTACCAAATTTCGTTGAAACAGTGAACAGTATCAAAAAAATAAATCCCATTTTCCTCAGAAAGCCAGGCCAAAGCAACTTTTGAGAAAAAAAGCCTGAATTTAGGGGAAGGAGTGAAACAGAAGAACCAATAATCATATGAAGTAATTTATTAAAGGCCTGAGAGTCTTACACATATATACCAGGAGAACAGGAAAATATCAGAGAATTCACAGAACATGAGGTTTTAATGCATGACTAAAACCATGACTCCACAAAAATGCACCAGAATGTTTCAAAGAAAATTTAGATTAACATATTTTTCTCCTATACATTTTCTATTCCATTGCTGCAGACTATCAGGAAGAACTTAGCTTTGCTCTTTGCATCTGGTATTTATATATTCAAGGGTTGCACTCAACACATTTTAACTACAACAAGAATCAATTAGCAAATTTCACGACTATGTGCTACAAAGAAATGACCTTTGTTTGACTTGTGCACCTGATCACGCAGCACCTAACGAAGAAATATTTGGCTCATTTCATTCACAAATGTTTAGAAAGTTGGGAGACAGAGCAGTGTTTTGGAAACAGAACATCACAACCTCTCTTTGCAAAATAAAATGATAACTCAAGCTTCAGATGTTTATTTCAAACTTTAAGCAGCCTCAGTGAGCTGATACTATAAATATGCTTTGATTAATCCTACTTATACAAAAAATGCAAAACCAAAACCTGCAATTACTACCTTATTGGTTTATAAAATTTACTTTTGCACATCTTAAATTAGAAAAACAAAGCATACTTACTAACAAAGCAAGTTTCTGGTACTTCTGTTTTAGTTCTGCCAGACTGTCCGATGGCTTTGCACCCAAGATTTTGTACCAGTCCTTTTGTGTTAACCTTTCACAGGCCATAGTCTGACTGGCTTTGAACTTCCTTTCTTAGCACTGTGTAAGAAAATTAAATGGAATTACAATTTGAAACAGTTAGAAAAAGCAAAAATGACTTCAGCCCTCAAGCATAGCTACACCCCTAAGATCTACAGTGCAAAACATAGATCATAAGATCTACAAAACCAGTGCAAAAAACCCAGCTGAATTCACGTGGCCATTCCATGCCATAGATTATCATATGTGAAGTTATGTTGTGATTCCTGTCCCCGTTCCTTAGTATGTCATGTTTCAGAAGCTGTCCATACTCATTTAAAGTAATTTTGTGTTTTAACTGTCTGAATCATTTCAAACCTACAGAGGTCATACATACTCTTTTAAAAGTACACACTTCTTATTTTGAAGCAATACTGTATTTCATACATGCAGTACACAGAAGTGTGACATTTTGTCAATTCTGGAATGAGATACATGACAGAAGACAAAAAGGTATGGCTTGGGTTTTACATAATGTTATTCACAGCATGGACCCTCCTACATCCTGCTGGGTGAGAAGGGGGTTTCACTTTTAAAATATTGAAGTAGAAAAGCATATAAAAATAAACAGACAAAAAACCCAAACAAAAACATATTAAGTTAGATTTTACTTATCAACCTGCACTAACAAGTTAGGCATAGTGAAATCCCAAGCTCACAGAAGCTAATTTATCATAAACTTTCTGATATGAAACAACACTATCAGCAGGGAAGAGCTTAGTAAGTTTGCAAGTTTTATAAGCTTTTTATTTAAAGAAAAAAGATGGTTTGGGTTTTTTCAGCACTACATCTTCTTCCTGGTAACTACCATCGTGCTTAGCAACTACTTCAGAATCAATCCTTTTTTTCATAGGGACAGAAATTATGCTTCTCAAACTTCCCAGAACCACAACCCCAAAGAGTCCGCACCTGACTGTGGGGCAGCGTATGCCCCCTTCTCTCGAGGAAGCACCGCGCATGCCGCCCCTCCCACCCCACACTTTTCTCCCTTTGGAACCCACGACGGGCTTTAAAAACACGCGAAAAAGCAAACGCAGCCCGGGTCCGCGCGTCCCCGCCACAGCCCACGGCCTAGGGCATAAGCGGCCGCTGACTCCACAGCGGAACCCTCCCACCTTCCCTCTCAGCAACGGCTCTACACCGACCGACACGGCGGGACGCACGGCACCCAGCAGCGGGAGGAGGCCGGCAGGACCTGTGGAGGGAGGAGGCCACGGAGGGAAACCAGAAGGGGGCTTCCCGCAGCCTCAGCACAAGGGCTGGGGAGCAAGCCCCCCCCCGAGGCCGTCAGCGCCAAGGGACGGCGCCGCGAGACCGCCGCCCTCCCAGCAGAAGACCCCCCCCCGCCGGCGACAGCCAGCGAAGACCTACCTGCCCTGCCCCGTACAGCGCCTCCGGACGGCCGGTGGGGGCGGCCGGTTCTTTAGGTAAGTCGTCCGGCGGGAAACAAGCCCTCCACATGACGCTGTGCGCCTTCAGAGTGGCGGGGGGCAGCGGTGCGTGTGGCTTACGAGGCTGCCTTGCCTGTTTCTACCCGGGCAATAGTGGCGATGGCACCGGCAGGAAGCGGAGCCGTGGTCGAGGACTGACGCCGTCTCCATGGAGACCGGTGGCTCTCTGGAGCTGCGAGACTGCCGCCGGGCTCAGTAAGTAGCGGCCCCGGCGGCCCCACAGCGCTTCTGCCCGGCCCGAGGCGAGCGGGAACATCTTTTCACCCTTACTTTCCCCTCAGGGATTTCCTTTCCAGGTGCGAGGAGACTCTGAGGTCCCCCGTGTCCTCCCTCGCCCGCTGCGTGGGAGTCCGGGCTGCCCGATACGCCCTCTCCCGTCAGGGACTCCACCTCCGGGTGCGGGGCGACCCGGGGCGCACCTAGTCCGTATTGCTTTCCTTCGCC
>JAAGNO010012450.1:60285-73417 GCA_033439905.1 Ceryle rudis | reverse complement strand
CTCTTTTCAGTGATGTCCAGTGATAGGACAAGGGGCAATGGATGTAAACTGGAACATAGGAGGTTCCACAAAAACATCAGGAAAAACTTTTTTACTGTGAGGGTAACGGAGCACTGGAACAGGCTGCCCAGAGAAGTTGTGGAGTCTCCTTCTCTGGAGACTTTCAAACCTGCTTGGACGTGCTCCTGTATAACGTACTCTAGGTGATCCTGCTTTGGCAGGGGTGTTGGACTAGAGATGATCTTTCAAGGTCCCTTCCAACTCTAACATTCTGTGATTGTGTGTGAATAGCTTCAGATGCTGAAATTTGTACTTTGGTATTAGAACATACAGCATTCCCATTGAAGTGAATGGGAATTCTGCCTTCATAAGCAGAACCCAGGCCCAAGTAATAACAAAATGCTGCAGAAAGATCTGATAACTGTACTCTGGATTCTTTCTCAGGTTCTTCCTTTGTCTATTAGTGTATTTGGTTTAGTTATTCACTGCTGAAATCAATGAGTGTGTTTCACTGATTATAGCTGGAACAAGTCTGAACACAGTATTTGAGCACCAAGAAACCTTAATTTTATGAAGTTGATATGTGAGTCTTAAGCCATGTGGATCTGCTGTTCAAGGCTAGTGGTAATTCATGTTTTTTGTAAGATTGTGACCTTTGGCCATAAAAGTGATAATGAATATTATTTCAAAATGTTAACATAGTATAGTTCTCTATGATGGCTTGGTGTTTTGCAGTATAGATCTGGTTTAGTAGCAAGAATTTGCCTTGACTAATTTCCTTTTGTTTTTCAGGAAAAGAAATGGAGCAAATTCAGTAACTATCCAGTCCGAAGTCTTGCTGATATCTTAAGGAATCTTACAAAAACTTATTCTGAATTGAGAAAATGACTGCAGATAGAGAAGAAAGTACAGGTTGTTGGAAAAGAATACCTGTCAAAAAGTGGAACATCCAATAGTTAATTTGGAAGTAGTATACAATAAATATACCTGTTATGGTGCGATTCTGGAGTGGAGTTAACTCTATAGCACACAGGTAGCTCTCAAAGGTGGGGAAAAAAAAAAAAAGCAGCTTTCTGTTTTTCTAAATTATGGAAATTTTTTGGAAGACGTGGACATGGATTTTGAGCCTAGTCATGGTTTCATCGGAATTTCACAGTGACAACAGGCTTTCATATAGTTCTCAAGGTAGGGTCTGACCTCTGTAGCTGACAAGAAGCATCTTCTTTTGCATTGCTTTTGGGTAATATTTTCTAAATCATGTTTATATAATTCATGCAATCGTATGGGCTCTGCTCGTAGTTTTATCATGATTCATTGTCATGGAAATTTAAGTACAGCAAATCTGATGGGTTTTTTTTGTTTGTTTTAATTTCTTTCTGTCTACTTTTAACTGCAGGAAAGCATTGTAAATTCAATCTAGTAAAATGTTGTACTTGATAATAGTTTAGAGACTTGCCATAGCAACATTAACATGTTTTTAGACTATAATTTAAGGATCTAATCTTTCTTTGATCTATTAACATTTGTAGGTTTTTAATGAAATGAAGAGCCATGTACATGTTTTTACAATATAAATACTTTTCATTACTGTTGTTGTTATTCTTGTAGGTGCATCTAATAGTTTTTGTCTTTGAATGGTATCACTGGGAACAGTGTGTCCTCCTTAGGATAGAATTTTGACCCAGATGTTTATGCATTTTGAGTAAAACAGGAGAAGATAGGTAGTTAAACTTTCGTATTTCCAGTGATACCAAGTTAATAGGAAAGTGAACCACTTTATTGACTTGAAATAAAGTAACATTTTACTTTGTTTAGTAAAATGCCACATCTTGCATTTACATGAAAATTACTTTTACTCATGAGGGTGATGAGATGTAGCCAAGTACCGTTTGTGTTTATACTGCTACTTGTTGTTTCCTCTTACATTTTCTTTTCTTCTATGCCCACTCCCTGGACTGTCTTACCTTGTGATTACAAAGAGGAATTCCTGTCTTACCTTGAACACTACCAACTAACAATCCCAATAAGGGTTGATCAAAATGGAGCCTTCCTCAGCTTTACTGTGAAAAATGCTAAACCCTCAAGGAGGAGGAGGAGCACAGACCCTTATGACCAAGAACTGGCAGCATCTAAATTATTTTTTAAACTTTCTGCCTATGGCAAGCACTTTCATTTAAACCTGACTCTCAACACAGATTTGGTGTCCAGACATTTTACAGTAGAGTACTGGGGGAAAGATGGACCACAATGGAAGCACGATTTTTTAGACCACTGTCATTACACAGGATATTTGCAAGACCAACACAGTACAACTAAAGTGGCTTTAAGCAACTGCAATGGTCTGGTAAGTGCACGTTACATGTTCTAGTATAACTGTGTGCTTGTCCCTTTTAAGTTACAGAAGAAGAACTTAATTGGCATATCTTTCAGTTTTTGAATCCCTGTGGGAAACAAGCAGACAGAAAGGTGCAGAAAACCCCTAAAATCTGATCTGGGTCCTGGGGAAAAGTAGTCATCAGTTTTTCAAGCTTAATTGTAAGTACTAGGACCCAATTCTGTAGTCCTTTAGCAGGCAACCTTTTTAGTGTTTATAGTGTCTGCATTAGGGCTGCAAGATTAGGTCTGTGCTGAGAAAGTTACAGGTTATAAAAGTGTTGCAAACTCAAAGGGCAAGTAGTAGGAAACAGTGGATCCTTCAGGACTCCAAGTGTCTCCAGAGAGACATTGATTGAACTCAACGTCTGCTTATTGTCTTTGAGAATTTGGGTTTAGAAACTTTTGAGTAACAGGGAAGAGGAACTGCTTGGTGTAGTAGTCACCATTGCTATAAATTCAAAGAGTGAAGAGGAAAGTAGGTCTTTTGCAAGTATCAGCATCAGAATGTAGTTATTTGGTTTTTAGAAATATTTTGTTTACAAGTTGTAAACAGTTGCATTTAAAAGTAGGATTAGAAATTCTTACCTCCTTTATTCACATCTCATTTTTACTGTAGATCTCTTGTTCACATGCTGGGAGTACTTTTATGGGAAAAAGCTTCTCTTATTCCCAACAGAAACTGGAAAACAAACACACACACACAAATGACTATTGAGTAACAAATACTAAAATAAAAGGGCAGGAGTAGGAAATATGAAATCAAAAGGCAGTAATTTCTCTAGTAAATATATATTTATTATGGTTATTGATTCTGGTTGCAATCATAGTAGAGGACTGGTCAATCTTCTTTTTAGGAACAGGTAGATCTAACTAATGGCTAAGGGAAAAAACCTAGATTACAGAGACTTGCTAAACTAATTCCTATTTATCCTTGGAAGTGCTGTTGAATAATGCATCTTGGGATGTTATTTATAAACACAAGCAAGGTGCTTCAGACCTAAATGTGTTGCATTACAACAAGCTATTTGTGATATCCCAGGTACACTGTCTAGGTTAACATTTTTGAGTACTCTTGAGGAGAAAAAAAATGATGGGGATTTCCATGGTTAAGTGAACACTTTCAAAAATTGTTTAAATTTTCCCATTGGGTGTGGTATCACAGTTTGGTTAATGCAGACATGTAACGAATAGATAGGTCTGAATTCAGTACAATTTTCAGTGGTTTTGCAGTTGACATATATTAATTTTTTTTGACACAGTTATTTAAGCTCTTGAATGAATACACTCGATGATTTTACTTTTGAGTTCTTTTCAGTGAAAAGCACTATGGAGACCAAATTCCCACATTCAGGACTCATCTCTTTAAAAGAGGTTGCATGCCTCTGTATCTCCAGACTTTCTGTCAGTTGAGGAACAAGACTGGGTTGGCCCCCTTGGAGCCTGCAGTCAGTGTCATGGTGCTTTCTCTGTTCTCTCATTTCCTCTCTGACCTTGGCCATGGAGTAAGCCAAGAATACCTGCTCTTGCCTTAGCTGACTCTTGTTTTTCTGTCACATTAGGAGAACAAGAGTGGGATGAAATGGGTTTTCTGACCAGCTTTGCCCATCTCTTACTCCTCATGACACTTCTTTTTTTCAAAGAATTTAGCAGCATGGAAGGTTTCACGGTGAAGCAGAATCTTTTACTTCCGTGCCTCACACTGTGGGGTGACATCTACCATTCCAAATGCTGGGTGTTCCCCTTCTGCTCTCAGCCTTGCTGTTTTCCTGGAGTGAAGTCGCCTATTGTGTGGTTCTAGGTGTCAGGATGTTAATATAGTGTTTGTAAGTTAAGTTTAGTGTGGAGTGCTTCCCAGTTAAATTGCTATCTTCAGTGCTTTTAGTTGTCATCAGCTCTTAAATATTTCTTCTGGGTATTAAGGCAGCCTTAAGCCAGTCTCTGGCTACACCATGACTGCACGGTGTTCAAGTTCTTCATTGTCATGCCTCTTCAGACTGCAAGTGTCCAGTGACCACTGCATCTTGTAGAAATGCCTAGTTACAAGCATGTGAGGCTCCAGAAGCAGCAGCAGGGGTGACACAAGACTCTATCAGAGAGGCAGGATTCCTGCAGAGGGCCACAGCAGTATGTTTGACTCAGTATAATCTGCTGTGCAGAAACTCCTCTATCATCCAGTGTTGTCAGGGCCTTCCAGAGCACTGAGTATGGGACTTACCAGTCCATTCAAATAAATCCATCACAGAGTTATTTTTAACTGATGATTCCTACTGACAAATATTTTATTGTACTGCTGCTGATTAGAACATGTTTAGTAAAGTAGTTGTCAGTCAATATTGAAGACAATATTACTTGTATGAGAATTAGTGATAGTTCAGAATATGTCATGCTTAAGGCATTAGTTGTATTTTTAGTCTGATTGCCAGTCTGTCACAGACTGCCAGTCACATTCTGTATGTCCTTGATTAGCATGTCTCAAACTCTGCAGAGTTTAACTCTAAAACAAGTAGTAATCTTTTAACTAATTTTTTTCTTGTTGCTCATAAGGAAAATTTAAGAATTCCATTTATTCTGGTTGTCCTGCTAGACTTTAGCATTGCAGATGAGTCAAATTTCTTCCCCTTAGTGAATGTTTTGAGTTCCTCTTGTTTAGCTATTCAGGGTGGTCAAGTGAGGCCATGATCAAATTAACATAAGTTTTATGACTTTGAAGAACACTTGTAGTATCTGAGAATTCTAGTGCAAAGAGGGATTCCTCTCTGTTTCATTATAATAAAAGTGATGAGCAGTCAGTTCATTTCCCTGTCACTGTTCCCTCTCTTAGCCTCTCCCTGTGTATTTCTCGTTACCAAGTGCCACAGATTACAGGCTGCTACTTACTGAAGTTTCATTCCAGCAGTTTCCATCTGCTGGGCCCTGATTATGCTATAAATTGTCTGAAGTTAGGAGGAAAGCTCTATAATCCAGTGAGCAGTCATGAGGAAATTGAAGGTCTTGTCCGGCAGGCTTGCTAGCTTCAAAACTCATATTTACTTTGGTGGATGTTACATTTGTGGATGGATTGCAGGTTTCGCCTTCTCATGAAAGAGCCTGCAACAGGCATAGATGTTGCGTGCAAGGCAACAAGGCTGAGTCATTGCCTAAGCTGAGTGTGTCATATTGAAGAAAAGAAGAAACAGTGGTACACTGGCTGAAGAGAGTAGAACTTCAAGGGAAAAAAAAGTTTTGTCTAATTCTGAGAGGAGCAAGTCTTAACAGAAGAAACATTTTGGAGGTCACAGTTTGGAGGAACCAAACTTTTTGCATTCTGACCCACCTCTGTTCTCTGCCAGCTGTCAAAGTTATTGAGTTCTCAAATTTTCCACAGTAGTGAATTTTCTCATTTTTCTCATTTTTAGCTGAAAAGCTCAGTACTGTATTTTAGAATCTGTAGAAAGTGATTATTATTAGGAAAATGTATGAGAGGTTAAATCAATTTTTGAGGGTACTGTAGTTCCAAGGAAATGTTTAATATAAAAGGCCAAGTATTTCCATGGTGTATGAAGTTCCATGCACTGAGTAAGATTTGTGTTGGGTAACACAGATGTCTCCATCCAAACAGAAATGATAAAGAAAGCACAAGAAGTAGGCTGTCACTAAAAGCATGACCTAACTTGGTTAAAGGAGGTATTATTTCACTGGAAGACTTCATGTCTGTTTCATGTATTCCTAAATTTATGTATGTTTAAATTATTCATATTCTTCTTAACTTAGTTTATTTGAAGGCTGATTCTACTATAAAGAATGTGTTTATAGATAATAAATTGTGTGTTGTATGTTATTTTTGAATCACATGTAAAAAAATATGTAATTTAAAAAATAATTTATGGAGACCAGAAACGATATTGAAAAAGATTGTGTTCTGGATGACTGTCTTTGGAGTCCTCATTACATACTGGCATTCTCAATACATACTAATATGTATTTGCAGGATAGACTTAGTATTCAGAAAATTATATATAAGCTGACTCTGTCCTATTTTTTTTTTTTTTTTTTTTAGACTCCATGAGGTACTACCTCAGGCCAGATAGCTTTCTTTTTCATCTTTAAGAGCACAATAAGCTAATGAAATACAAAACCACACTGAAGTGTATAGCCAGCTGTAGACATACTGAACAACACTGACACATTTTCAGAAGTTTCCATTACTGGTGCTTTATATTAAAAAGGGATAAAGCAGAAAGCCTAGAAGGGTTCAAGGCATGGAGAAATTGTCAAACAGTAGTACTGTGTGGAAAAGGCTTGCACTTACTTGTCTTTGTAGTTCAGTTTGCTTCTGTGACTGGTGGACATCCCCCATCTGAAGGACATTCCCCATCTGAAGGAGGTTAAGGCCTCAGCTGGCCAGCCTGACAGGAAAAAGATTCCTTTTCACAAATTCAGAGGAACTCCATGTGGATTCACAGATTTGTCTGAGCATGTCAAATTGCTGGATCCAGACCTTATATATGTTAGCAGGAGTTGGCAGTCTCTAGTGGGATTGGATAACACAGGGACCTCAAACAATCTGTTTTAGATAATAATCTTGGGAATGTTGCTGGTAGTAACCTACTTGGGGAGGCTTGTTTCTTAAATTCATGGTGTTTTGTCAAAACCTTTTACTGGTCACTTTTATGTCTTGATGTTTCTTATGCTTTAGAGTGGAAGTGTAATTTACAAAATGTTTAAATAGTGAAACTAAAAACCACCCAATTTTCTTTAATGCTTTAAAAGGGCATTATTTTAATCTCCTTTTTAATCTGAAATTATGTTTTGCTCAAGTAGTAGCTTATAAGACAAAAATGGGGTTTTAGAATGTAGGTTTGGATATAGCAGAATTACCATTATTTATTAATCGGGCATTACTGAAGTATCTCTAGCCAAATGGATTTTCTAAACTCAGAATAAATGCTGTTTGTCACTGACATAGGTTATGTACAGAATTCAGAGTCAGTCACTGTAATTCAACAAGACCACTTCTCTTGGTTTATTATTGGAAGAACAGTTTTGTTTGAAAGCAAAATTAATATGTTCAGTTTAAAATGGTATATGTAATGCAGCCCTTATGCAAAGGGTATATGAAGGGCAAGTGCATTCCATGGTTTATCAACTGGCTGCACAGATGTCCTGACTACCTGGTGGTAGGTGTAACTTAAAATTTATTTGCAGTTCCTCAACTAAATGTTATTTAAATCACTTTTTTCCTTAACTACCATAGTGCTCAGGCAGGTGTCATTTAGACACAGGAAAAAATTAGTGATACTCTAACTTTTTTCATTGCTGGTACCTGAAGGAACTAAATAGTTTGTAGAAATTTGTAATAGTTTTTTGAATATTTGCTCCTGAAAATACGCAATTTGTATAGACAATTAGTGCTGCAATTAAGTGTTTTTTGTGGTGTGTGAATTGACTTGCTCCCACTGAGGTCAGCTCACTGCTTAAAAATGCCAGTGGCAGTATCTGCTGTAAATGTTCATGCTTAGAGTTGTTAACCTGGCTGCACTTGAGCACAAACATGAAGAATGCGGGCTCTGGAGTAACCAGATTTAGGTTAAGACCCGCTCTGTTGTACAGGCAGAGCCACAGGTTGGATACCTCTGTCTCCTCAGGCTTGGCATGAAGCAGACAGCCTGATGGTGTTGGCCAGAACCACTCAGCAGGACTCTCTTCCTGTGGGAACATAGTACCAGAACTTAAAATGGCTCAGGATTTGCTTGAACCCAGATGTCTGATATCCAGACTGAATGCAGTCCAGACTGTCAAGGTTCTTTCTGCACATCTGGCAAACCAAGTTACAATTCGGTTTATATTTTCAATACTATTTAAGCAGCAGTGTACCAGTAAAATCTTAAGACTCTAAGTGAGTGGAATTTGATAACAGCATCTTCCAGGTGACTATGAAGCATGATGTTACCTTCTCAAGTAAATAATTGAGTTCATAATGAAAAATACCACTTTACTGTTATGGTCACTATGTAAGAAATGTGTAATTGAAAGCTGCAGTGTGTTCAAACATGCATTTTAAGAATTAGGGTTATATTTGGAAGACATTGTTTTTTCTGATGTGTTATAGAGGATTTTTTATTTTCTGATTTCTGTTGATGCTGAAATCCTGTTATTCCAGGAGTGAAGGCATTTGATGTACAAAACAGCAGCAGGGTAGGAGCTCTGACCAAGAGTATGATGGCAAGCCCTGATATTAGAAACAGCTTTAGGATTTTTAGAGCAGATACGGAGCAATTGGTCTTATGGCTGACCACAGAGGTCTCATTGGAGGGAGAAAAAAATCCAGACCTTTAAATAAAGGCTCAGACATAGTACTTGCTTTATGGATCAAAGGTGTGGTAGAAATTTGTGATTTATCAATTCAGGATATGAATGCAGAAGTTCCTGCTTCCAGTCTCCTAACTGATGAGTAGCTCCCTGTGTAGAAGGTTTATACATTCAGAATTTCCTAGATAATGGATACCAGATTTTTTTCTTTAGCAGCTTTAGGTGTAGGAGTCTGTCAGGGCTTATTCCCCAATAGTTCTGTATCTGAAAGGATCCAAACCCTGGGTTTTCTATTAAAGTCCAGTTTTAATTGCTCAAGGTTCAGGAAATTGCATAATTGGCCTGAAATCTCCCTTTTTTTCCATAAACCACTTCCTGTTTGGAAGGATCTGAGTTCACAAATGTGAAAACTTTGAGAGTAAAATATCTACTCTTCTGCACTTCAGTATGAGGGAAACCATGTTCATTTGTTATGGAGAGTGAGGTCTAGTACACAGGCTACAACAACTTGGATTCTCCAGGTTTGTGTCAAGCATTTATTCCTTAAAAGGTCTTTGTAGACAGCGTATCCTACGTTAATATTAATAATGTGATTTTAATAGCTAGCTCAGTTTTGGAATTAAGCATCTGGATGTAAAATGCTGACTAGTCTCCCTGAATATATTTTCTTAAATTATTCCTTGATACCTTTTTTAACTTGATGCAGTATGGAGCTTTAAGCATCTACCAGTGTGGCATCATAAGATGGATATTGGTTTGACCATTTAAGCAAAGCCATTTTGTCTTGGTGTCACTTTATGGATACTAGTCATGTAGTTCTGGAACATTTCTGTGAAGAGATTATTTGTGAACTACCAAGAATATATCTTGCTTTGTAACTGCATCTACCCAAAGTGACAAGAAAGAACTCCAGAAATACTGCAGTGATACTTTCATTCGTTTCTCATTTTGTTGCTTGTAGGTGCTTACTTGTGCTCCCACTAAAATCAGTGGAGGAGAGCTAGCTCATGTGTTGTTTTCTTTGTTGGCTTGCAGATGTGGATGTCTTCAGAGATACATGATAATCAAAAATGTGGGGTGGTTTTTTTTTTTTTTTTTTCCAAGTTAGGCTTCTTAATAGGAGTTTTATGCTAGGGTTTTTTTTTCAAGTTTTTATTTTCTTATTTTTCTTCTTTAAGCATGGAGTCATTGCTACAGAAGATGAAGAGTATTTTATTGAGCCTTTAAGGAATATAACAGAAGAATCTAGTAACTTTAATTATGAGAATGGTCATCCTCATGTTATATACAAAAAATCTACGATGCACCTGCAACACCTCTATGATAACAGTCACTGCGGAGTCCCAGGTAAATGAGTATGAGTGTTATTCCTTAAAAAAATTATACCTTAAGATGTATTTTAAAATCTTGCTTGGTTTACACGTAGGACATTGGTGAGTGTAGCAATGGGAATCCTACTTTTGGGTGATGCAGTGTGCCCTGTTGAACAGTAGTTTCATGGTTTGGTGTTTTCTTTCAGGTACCGATCGAGTTTAGTATCTTTCAAAAACTGAGACACTGGGATGAAGTCTAGTTTGATGCCTGTATTGCATACAGTAGTAGTAATTAGAACAGGCTTGCTCAAAATGTGCTAGATGTTCTTCATCCTCCATCTGGAAAGCATGACTGAGTGACTGTAAGAGCTCAATGTTTAGTTAAGTGTTTCTTCTCATTTGGGCAACCTTGACATGCAGCAAATGTGTTAGTATTGTGATTAGTAATGCATTTGGAACTGGAGTCCACATCTTTCTCATTTATAGAGGTTCGTAGTGCTTTGTTACTGGCTTTTCATTCAGTGGGATAACATTATTCCACAGTAGTTGAATATGTGATTTACAGGTGCCTTGTGGGAAGGATTATATAGTTTTGAGATATTTTTCATGTAAAGCAGTTGTAACTTCCACCAATATACTTTTCAAGTACTTTTTTGACATGATTTTCACTTGCTTGAACTGATGCTGAAAACTAATGTCTTGGAAGACAGCATGGAGTAAATCTAACAAGTTTAGAACACTAAAATAATGTGGGGTTTTTATGTAATAGAAAAGTGTTCTAATCTTGTTATTGTATCTCAGAAATAGCTTATTCATAAAAGTTCAGTCCTGGGCAGTTGTATTCCACGAGACTTGCTTCACAGTGCAGGCTAACAAATATTAATCTTAAAATGAAATAATGTTACTATTCACTGATGTAACTGCAGCTTCTTTTGGAGGTTATAACTTTTAATGGCATCAAGTAACTAAAAGTACAGATTGTCTACAAAGGCCCATGCTTAGGAGACAGGTTTTTTTTTCCAGACTGTTTCAGTTAACTGTGGTTAGGGGATGTCAAACTTTATGTATGTAACTTCTGTTTTTGTTTGAAAGCATTATTCTGCCTACATGCTTCTAATACTGCAAAACAATTCTAACTATTACTGCCTGCTAACTGATTGTAAAATAAGAAGTACTAATGTATGTTCATTTTGTAGAGAAAGCTGTCACTTAATCCTTCCACTTATTTCAATAGGCTTACGAAATGAAGATGAAGCAGTGGCAGCTAGTTTGGTCAGGTTGCATTCAGTCATTCTGGTGGTGTCTGTTGTATGGATCATAGGTTGATCAGAGCTATACATCTTGCGTGTATTTTTTTTTGTGAAACATGCAGTAATCTTTAGCCATTATTCCTCTGTATATTTGATGCTGCATTTGTTCATGGAAGCTCTTACACTTTTCCCAATCTTTCATATCTGTCAGGTCCTGAAGCCCTTAATTATTGAAATGCTAAAGCATTGCTTTCTGTGAGCCTGAGACGATTAGCATGCTCATTTATCTCAGTTGCTCCTTCTTCTGTAGTACACTCCATGAAAATTTCTGTAAAAAATCTGCTGTCCCCTAAAACAAAAAAGTCTTAATTTTCCCGATGAAATTTTTTTTCATGTTCTCCTCATGGATACTAAAACCTTTAAACTTGTTTTGTGAGCACCGTGAGCACAGTTTTATCCAAAAGTGACATGGAATCCAAATGATCCCTAGAATATCTAAGAGCTAAAATCAAATATTAATTTTCAGTTTCGCAGATTTCAGACGCTATGACTAAAGCCAGATTTACAGTTACCTTCAGGCATTTGTCTGGTTTTGGAAGTTTTGAGCAGTCTAGTTCTGTGCTGTAAAATGCATTTGTAGCAAATCTATAGCTTGTGTTTGGCATTGATTTTGTGTAGAGACTGATACAAACTCGTATCTTCTGAAGAGTTTTGCCAGTATAATGTATATAATATAATATTTTAGGAGGAATCTGCTTGTTTAGCTACTCCACTATTCATTGACTGGCAGGTTTGCCCTACTGTAATTTAGACTTAAATTTATTGTGTACCTGTTTGGTATCAGGAAAGCGATCAACATTTTGAAGTGTTGATAGAGACAAGGAATGTGTTACATCTGACCTTTCTGAGAAAAATTGTAGTAATTGACAGAAAGTGGGGTGGGCAATTTGTTGAAAAGATGTTAAGAATTGGTTAAGATAAGGAAGTGATGGGCTACTTAGTAGCTACTTAGTAGAATTATGGTGCCTAGGATTGGGGAGGCAGGGAAATTTCAGATAAGAAAATAGGATAGATTTTCATACCTTAAATGTGATATTAAGCAGTTAGACATAAGAATGCTTAAAAAATAATAATAAAAAATGTTAAATTACTATTTCATATATGTATCATACCAAGTTAACTATGTTTTATTAAATATGGGCCTTGGTAAGAAGTTGACTGCCGTCAAATTCCATTTGCTTCAATGGGATTTGAGGCCACTGGGTTATCTTGCAGAATGTTGTGTTGGATGCGAAACAGCAAAAGTTGACATGCAAAAGCTGCAGAATGGCAGATTACTTAGGAATGACTCTATTATATGCTGTCTGTATAGTGGTTTTACTCATGCCAGACTTCATGGTCAGTGTATTCTAAAATGAAAAAGTGCTGTATACACATTAAATTGTGTTAAAGTAGTAAGAAAAAGCAGCACGTAATGCTTCACTTCAAAATATTATTATTGCATAATACATAAGTAACTTTATGTTGCATTTTGAGATCTTCTGTTTGTGTTCTTTCCTGTCCCTCAGAGAAGACTGAGAGGGGATCTTACTAATGTTTACAAATATCTTAAGGAGGGGCCAGTCTCTTTTTAGTAGTGCCCTGTGATAGGACGACATCACAGAAAGTTCCACCTCAACATGAGGTAAAACTACTTCACCGTAAGAGTGACAGAGCCCTGGAACAGGCTGCCCAGAGAGATTGTGGAGTCTCCTTCTCTAGAGACTTTCAAGACCCACTTGGATGTGTTCCTGTGTGGCCTGCCCTGGATGATCCTGCTCTGGCAGGGGAGTTGGACTCAATCTGCAGAGAGGTTCCTTCCAACCTTTCTGTGTGGTGTGGTGGTGTGGGGTGTGTGGTGGTTTT
>JAAGNO010012450.1:43103-55432 GCA_033439905.1 Ceryle rudis | reverse complement strand
GAAGTGCAGTACATCTTTACAGCTATGCTACACACATGAGGCTTTTACTGGGATAATTTAGTCAGGGAGTGAAAAAGTATAATCTGTAAGTGGTATTGTTTCAGTTGAAGCTCCCCAATATATATGTATAAGCTTCATTTGCAACACTACATTTTTACTGTTACAACATTTCGTTAGTGTTTTTCTGTCACTGTAGAGCACAGTTGTTTGTTTTCTTTCACTCTAGTAATTTAATACATTTTATTACTGTGTATTCTGTATTGGCTTCCCTATTCTGGTAGGATGTGCCCAGTATAGCTATGAACGGTTCTGTGTTCCAGAGGAAGTCTTAAGTCAGTGCTAACTTGCAGGCCTTGAACTGCAGAAAGACCAGGTTTTCAGAGAGCATGAATAATACCCATTGAAAATGATTTATTTTTACTTCAGCAAGAAATAGTAAATATTAAGGACTTATTTTAGTCTTCTTTATGGGGACTTAGTTAATTATATTATGTTGCAGAGTTTCTTTAGGCCTTGTGTATACTATC
The DNA here is from genome assembly GCA_033439905.1 of Ceryle rudis. Classification (NCBI taxonomy): domain Eukaryota; kingdom Metazoa; phylum Chordata; class Aves; order Coraciiformes; family Cerylidae; genus Ceryle; species Ceryle rudis. The sequence continues at coordinate 54,905 of JAAGNO010012450.1, read as the reverse complement.
TTTTAAAAAGGACCTAAATGATGTAAAACTTCTGAGCTTATTTCTAAGAAGTTTACACTTCTTAATATATACATGTATTTTAAATCAACAAATTTCCTCAGTGCAGTATCTGCAGGGTAGTAATGCCTGCCTTTATAAAGCATCACTGTACTTTTAAGGTCAATTATATATACTTTCGTGATAGAATGCTTGTATGTTTGGTTTTTTTTTTTTTTTTACTCTAATAACTGTAATTTATAAAAGTATACCGAAAGTCTACACTAATCAGTTTGAATGGATCAATCAGGCTTTTACTGAAACTGCTAACTATCCTGGATCTTACTAATAAAATGTATCAGCATATGTGAGAAATGGATTTTTTTCTTTTTTTTTTTTTTTTCCTAGTTTGGAATGAGTAAAGATAAAGTACTATAAACATGTAAATACATTGTCTTTAAATGATTCTAAATAAATTACTGAAATGGTAATATGCTCCTTTTCATCTATTTTGTATCTCATCTAATGAACCAGATTTAATACATGTGAAAGAGTAAGGTAGAGCCATAGTGCTTTAAACTCCTAACATATTGGAGTCGTCTTTAATAATCTTTTAGACATGAAGGAATTTGAACCTAGACTAAAAAAGATAAAGTTATTTTTTTTAGCCTCTCTAGTAGTGTTTTGAAAGCAGTTTCCTGAACCTGTCCCACAGATGCTGCTCTGCTTTGTATGAGTTATTACATTTTCACTGAGTTTGACACTGGAACCATTTTCGGTCATTTTGTGTATTACTATTTTATGGAATGTAGGAAAGTTTCAGTTCAACATTGAGTAGTTTTGTGTTGATCAAAACTCAGTTTTTCAGTAATTGATGTATTTGAATATATTACCTAGTCCTGAGTATTTCAGTTTGCAACTACAACAGTGTGCAAAAGTAGGACCGAATCTTTAAGAAAAGGAGTTGTCATCTTAATCCATTCAAATGCAGAGAGCACCTTGGCTGCTGTTAGTAACAGATGTCTTTCCTCCATGATACTTTCAAAGATGGCATTCTCTACAGTACGGTGCTCACTCTGAAATTTCACCTAGATTTTTTTTTTCTGTTGGAGACTTAAATATAGCCTGAGACTTTATTATATTATTCCGTATTTGTCTGAATTGGGTTCTTTAATGCAAGTGAAAGTAAAAATACTAAGCAGGCAGATTTTATTACGGACTTGGTTAACAGTATAATGCTGTTAAGACAATGTCTTCTTTTTTTCCTATGAAGTGACTTTGATTTTAGATAAACCTAGTGAATCCTTAACATTCTTTCATATTACACATTAATAAAAATAGGAGAAAAACATATATGATTCTCTTATTTCAAGTCTTTTGGTAGATGAAAAGTAGTCTTTGCATTTGGCTCCTGTATTTCTCCATCATGGCTGTCATAATCTCACATTTAGCATAATGTTGGGTTCTCAGATTTGTCATTTTAAGACCCGGTGTAAGTTTTGAGAGCCTCTGTATACCTCTCCCTTGTGCATCCCACCCCAGTGTGATTTTTTGAAGTTGCCTTTTTGAAGTTACTTGGTGATAAATATTTAAATATTTTTTAATCTTCATTGGTAGCCTGCTTCCTATTCTTGTTTCTTCAGAAACTCCTTAAGAAATAGTGTCTCCATAGTTTTAAAACTACAAAACTTTGAAGGTCACAATGTACACTGTAATATTTTTACTTATTTTTGAAGAACACTTAATGCAGCTTCCTTTCCATTTTAGTCAATTGCTTTCTTCTCTTGATCTTATAGATCATATATTAGGAATTATGGAATACTTCAGCAATATCTTGGTTAACTTGCAAGCATATACATTATGAACAAAACTATTCCTTGTCCTGTGCATCTGCACAGAATGATAAGGGCCAGAGGACTGTGTTCTAGGTTACACTTTATGGCAGCGGTGGAGGAGGAGATGACAGAATTTTAAAAATGCTTTTCATTAGTTTGATTTGTCCATACTAAATAATTGTGGTTTTTTAAATGACATGTGTGAATGACTCTCTAAATTTTGCATCAATGGAATCTTTACCTGCTGTGAGGAAAGATCTATAACTATTAATTTGCCTCCTGGTATGTCAGTAGATAAAAATAAAAGCCATATCAAACAAATGACCCACAGAGAGGAAAGTTTCAGGGGGAAGTTGAGAAGCCCATGTGTGTGAAAGTTAATCTCTAAAGATGCAGAACATGGTCCTTGAGATTCAAAAGTTTTAAACAGAAAAACATTTGAAACATTACTCACTTGAACAGATGTACTTCTCAAAAGTTTTTACGTGAAATGTCATCTCCTCTTGGTAGAATCACTTACCAGTAGTTGTTTTTTTAGAAAGAAAACCAAATCCACTATGCTCAATAAAAGCATTAAGATCTCTTTGATGCAGTTACATGCAGGAAAACAAGTGATTCCATGAAAAAATCTAATAGTTTTAGTTTTGAAACTTGCATCTTTCCTTTCCCCTCCTTGCCCGGTAAAATGTTGGAGATAACACTTATGCAGACACAACTTCTGAAATTAATTACTTGGATTATCTTGAAATACAAAAATCTTTTCCTTGGATTGGAGTCCACTTGAGTTAGTTTCATGAGTGATTTACTGCTTTAGCAACAATTTATTCTGCAGCCCTGCTGAACTGATGATGTACTCTTGAAGGAATTTTTATTCGCCTGAATAAAAAATCAGGGCTGTAAGATGCTTTTATCGATTAAGCCAAATACACCTTGATTTGAAGGTTAGGTTGGTGTTAGTAAAGATGTTCATTAACACAGATGGTATAATTATTCTCTTTCTTTGGGTTTAAATGGGCTTGTGCATTTTAATGTTTGTGAAACAGTGAATGAGCTCTCAACACAGACTTTTTGTATTTTTGCCAGGTACCACTGTACTTGTAATTCAGTAAGTATTGCTAAGCAGTGTGGTATGGCTGCTGTTAGCATTAACCCCGGTATCAGTGTGCGACATGTTTCTACCAACACTGCTGAAGCCCATATGGGAGGCATTAGCATTACTACACAATGGGTAGATTTTTAAATCTTTCAAGGAGAGAAAATTCACCAAACTGGTTTATGTTTATTGTATATGTACAAGACCAACTTCAGAATGCGTTAGTTATTCCCTCCTTCGCGTGCCCTCCTGGGCATGTCTGTGAGTTATGCATTCCCTGTGCAGGCCAGTACTGCCTGTTTTTCTAAGGGTGCAAAAAGTGTATGGCAGTAATCCTAAACTTTTGTAAATCTTGCGGTTCATCATCTAAAGAACTGCAACGTTTTTGGCATTGCTGTAGATACTTGAGAGGGGCAAAACATTTCTTGTTTCATTTTGCATACCTGTGTAGCGCTGATCACATTCATGCCTTTAATTCAGGGGTTTTAGGCAGCCAGGGATGATTTGGTAGTTGCATCATCCTGACAGTAGTCCTAAAAGGAAATGTATTTTATGGGCACTGTTTTCCCTTTTGTATATTAGTTCTCTCATATTACTAACCTGTGCTTATAGGTCAGTAATACACTTCTATTTTGTAATAACAAGTAACATTTCCCCATCAGGTTCTGTACTGGTTAAGGCATTTGGCTGTGAGGTAGGGCCAGCCAGGACTCTGCATATTACTTTCCTCCTGCAGGTCCGAGGTTGTTATGCTTCTTTTCTGAGGCACTTTTCCACTTTTTTTTTTTCTGGGTTTCTTGACTTGTTGCAAAGATTTATTTTCTATACAAGGTATTCTTATGTTGATCTTTCAGGATAATTTCCTAACCTTGTCCAAAGCATTTCTGTTCCTTTGAAGCCCTTTGTGTGATCCTCATCCTGTGGTTTCTTCCTTCATTTATGAGAAGGGCTCTTATTTTAAGAAGGGATTCTGATGCCAATTGTATATGATTGCTTCTTAGATGTCGACTTAGCCATTAAGTGGTTTTTTCACCCTTGTGTTTCATGCAGCCTTTCAACTTGTTCTACTGGAGTTCCTTGCAGTGAATTTAAGCCACTGTCAGGATGCTATTTTTCCTTAGTTGATTTTTGTGCAAAAATTCTAAGATTGTGCATTGACTTAGTGAATAAGTGTGTAAGATTACTCCTCTGAGAGTTATGGTTGAAAAGGTGAGATATATATGTTGTCCTTAGTGTCTGTCATGGCAGATTCTTAAAATAAGAGGAGCCCGGTCTCCAGATAATAACTGTAAATTCCCCATGCCTCTCTGTTTTTGGGGAGTTAAAAGGGTGTAAGTGAAAAAGCTATCTGTATGTTCAAAATTATGTATTTGGGGAAAAAAAAAACCCACAACAAACACAAATAAGACTTGAAACATACTAGGACTCTGCTGCAGCAGACTGTGGGAAGTAAGGTATTTGAGTTGTTTGCACAGTGCTTTGCATCACAGGAATATATGTATCAGGTTTTCTATACATGACATGTTCCTTACACTCCTTTTTAGAGACCAGCTACTGACCACTGACAGAATCAGTATGTATCAGTATGTTGCTAGATAATGGTGCTGGTACCACAATTCTTAAAACACTTGTGTCAAAAACATTTTGTGGGTCTTCACTATCCTAAGTCATATTCTTTGGAACAACTACGCTAGGACTGACAAATGACAAGTTGTGGCTGAGAGATGTAGTGTAACAACTGTGAGCCATTATAGCAATACAGGGTCTCTGTGTGTAGACGATTTGCATTAGATACATACGGGACTAGATCCATGTTCCAAGATGGCAAAGTCTTGCATGTTCAGTGTGTGTGTGTAAATTTATACAAATATTTCAGTGGAGAATTCTCCCTTGGTGGTTTTCTGTAGTAGTTTTGTGAGCTGAAAGGCTGTAGGCTGTGAAATGATGATAGAAATAAAATTAGTTAACACAGGAAGTAAAGAAAAATATGAAATAGTTGGGAATTAATAAAATCAGTGGGCATATTACTTAATTTGCCTTTTTGTAACAGTTATACACTTATTTGCTGGGTGGGGTTTTTTCTGTTCCCCTACTCTACATTAACAGAATAAGGCCTGAAATGTTCAGGTTTCTGCTCTTGGCTGTGAATTTTTGGGGGGTTTGGAGGAAGTAAGTTAGTGTAAATTGTATCTTTAAAAGTTGTTCCTAGATTTTGTAGCTGAAGGGAATCAAACAGACTGTCTGGGATTTGAGGGAACTCACATGGACCAATAATGTAGCTAGACTGTGAATCTGAAAAACTGCTTATTGCATGGCCAATGTCAACCAGCAGGTGATTTGCAGCTAATTAACAAGCACACTGTGTGAGTGGAATGTTTGCTAATCAATAAAAGGCTGTTACTTTTAATTTTTCATGCCATCCATTGACTCTTAGTTTACAGTTGGTTAGTTAAAAGATGTGTATTCTGACTTAGTTTATAAAATTTGAGTCTGTGAGGGTAGAGGGGTGGAAAAGGTATAAGGTATAGCAAGAGTTTGCCTAATCTATTCCAGATGGACAAAATGTGGTCAAAATGTGTTTTATTTAATAACAAATCCAGAAGAGTGACCAGTGTCATGGAGTAAAGCTCAGACTTTCATGCTCTTACCAGAGGCTTCAAGTCTGAAAGCTGTTTTCTTATTTTTTTTTTTTTGTAGATTGATTGAAATACTTGATACCGATTAAAAAGACAAAAAACATTCTCAGTTGAAGACAGAAATTTTGAGTGTAATCCCACAAATTTCTGTTAATATATGCTCACTGAGTGAAACTGTTTATAAACCTAATGATTTCCTGAACTGGAAAACTTGAGAATACTAGTGCACAACAGGGGCAGTGCAACTCCTTACTGCCCCCAGTTGAAGTCTTTCTCTGAATGAGGCACTGAAATCTTTGATTTACCCGAATCCATTTTCAATTACCAATAAAATATAAAACTACATTTCATGATGATAGTAATGCTATATTAATACCTTCTGTAGCGTGCAAATAAAACTTTTCCTTTTACACACTAGACTTATTACAGAGGAAAAAAAAAAAATCAGTGAAGAATACTTACGTATGCTCTGTTTCCCCCCCCCCCCTTTTTTTTTTCTCCAGCCATTTACATTCTGAGTTGCACAAAGGGTCATAAAACTATTCAAATGATAGCTTTTCCAGGAAATGTTTGGTAGTAATAATTTGGGGTATCTGTTAGAGCACTCAGTTATTGCTTGGCCAGATATCTTAGGAAGGGTTTTCTAGCAGTTTGAAATGTCTTATTTTGTCTTTTTTTTATAAAATACATAGACTTCTTTAAAAATCTCTCATTTTTAATTTTTCTACTAGTATGAGCAGAATCCTAGCATTCTTCTCTTTTTTACAACCCCCCTGCCACCTTTCTTGCTTAAATACAGTATCAGGAATGTTACTAGCTTCACGATTTACAAGTGTGTGGCAGAATAATACCTATACAAGTGAGTAGCAGTGCTCCTCGTTGTTAACAATCCAGAAAAGCACATCAGGCCAATTTCTACTGTGGATTTTCACCAATTTTGGATTTTGTCTACAATCTGTTGCAGAAATTCTAAAATTCTGACACCATACATGAATACATACTACATTTTCATGTTTTCTTCAGATCAATCTGGACTATTCAGCTCACCTTTATGCTTATATTTTATTTGCCTATGTATAAGAATACATCAAAGAAGTACTTTTAATTAAGATGCAGGTTGTAAATTAATTCTTTTAGTGGCAACATCATATCCATTTACTTTTAGTATTCACTATCCTTCAGTTTCTCCTAGTTTACACCTATCTGTCCTAATTTATTTATGCTTTGAGGTCAGTGGTAGCATGCCTGTTATTTCAGTAGTATCTGGATAAACTTTAAATTTGAGTTCGTAGCTTATTCATTTTAATTATGCAAATTGTCATATAAGACCTAATGTGACTGCTGTTTGTTCCATGCATTAATGAAGTCAGGTGCATCAGTGTCTTCAACTTTTTTAAGCTACGCATGGTGTTTTCTCTGAAGATGTACTAATTTCTCTATTAAATTCATTAATCTTATAAACACTTGCTGTGCATTGAGAGGGTAACTTACTAACTAGTTTTTAAGTATATTCAGTATGTTAAAAGTACTTAACAAAATGATTAGCACTACTTACAGGTTGTGGATGGGGGGGTTTATTTATTTTTGTTTGTTTGCCCTTTTTTTTTTTTTCTTTTGTTTTCTCCTTGCTTGCTTGATTAGTGAATTTACAGAAAGAAATTGACACTTGAAAGGAAATGTCTGGAAATTTTCCAGTCAAAGAATAGACAGGAGCAGAGGATATTACAAAACTGTCCCAAGTAAAGAAATGCTCTGTAGTTCATGTCTGCAGTTGTAGCTGTTCAGCTTCACTTTTATAATGTATGATGAAATGTAGCTTAAAAGACTATTAACATTCTGACAGAACTGGATGGTGGAGGTCAGGTAAAAATCCAACACTAAAATTCCATACTTGGACATTTGTAATTGGTGTCCTGGCTTGATCACATGTGCTTGTTTAATTGGTACTCTGAAGTCAGATTTGCTAAATAACAGATAATTTTGCTTTAATCTCAAGAGAAATCCAAAACTAAACTGGCTAATACAGGCCAGTAATTATAACATTATTGACAGTGTGAATAATGCTGCCTAATCAAATTTTTTCTTAGATCACTGCTCATTAATAATCCACACATGCACTTATACAAAATTCTGACACTCTTTGTTTAAACACTCTTAATATGTCATACCACTGTTTATAGTATTTCAAAACTAGATTGAAGTAGTCCATGGACAGTGTAGAAATAGCCAAAAGCTGTGGTGTGTGCGTGGCCAGGGCCTGCCACTGTGGATACATGCATTAGTGGTACCACAAGCTAATAAATGTAATAAAAAAATTGATTTTTTCTCCCCTCCAAATTATGTGGGGCTGTCTTAGTTTGAATAATGGGTGATCACTTCCTTAACAGGTAGTACTCTTTATTCTAGCAATTTTGTATGGTTTAGTGAATCAGAAAGTTCATGTGTCAATAGTGATAGGTATTATAATATTTGATGTGTTGGTACAGTAACATGTGTAGGTCCTTTGTACTGAATATTTCATATGGTCTTCCTCTTGCATTTTGTAACTATTATATAGCAAGAGAGAAGTGGCTTTTAATTTTAAGTGCTGCTGAACTAGACTTGAACAGTGGTCAAGTTCGGTTTCAACTATTCACCATAAACAGGAAGATACTCTTTAATATAAAAAGTACTTTTAGGTTAAAGAAGCATTTTTTATATTTAAGTTTTGCATATTATGTATAAACATAAACTTTTATGTAAGTGCAACAAATTGTAGAATGAGTAGTGATGTGTATCCTTTGTTTTAACATGTATTATTGTATACAGTTAAGGTAATAAATTCCAGCAATCTGGTAATTAAGAAGAGAAAATGTTAGACAAAGTGAAGGAAGCTCTTGGGTTATGTCAGCTCAGACTGCCATGTATGTTGTTGCTAATTTGCCTTGCAAAATTGTAATAGCAGTCAAAAGTTTTGAGAACACATCATGATAGTGAATTTTCTCAATATAATTTTATGTCACGATCATTGCTGGTTTTCTTCGGTTAGCAGAAGCAAGCTGAAAACCATGATTAAAAATTACTTTGAATGGGTTTTAAGTACCTGATTTATACTTTAAGAATAACAACTCAAGTGTGCTGTACTTTTATACACAAAGCAAGTAATCTTCAAAGACCATTCTTAACCAACTAAAAACCATAGAACTCTTTTTTTGTCCCCTTTGTCTCCTCTCATCTCCTTTTCATCATGCATAGTGAAAGCATTCTTTAATTTGAACTAGAAGTCCTGTACCTTCTACTCTGTTTCTTCTCTATATTTCTTCTCTATTTGGGACTAGATGATTGTTGTAGGTCCCTTCCAGTTGAAATATTCTTTTCTACTCTTAATGTTTTATAGAAGCTTTCAGCTGACGTGATGTATTCAGGCAAGTACAGAATATACCAAGTGTTTTCAGGTGAAAGTATGTAGTGGTGAATTTGCATTCTTTCAGAGAAAGGAGAGTTATTTCTTTTCAGTGTGTATTTGCCTAAAAATTAAGGTTCCCTTTAATACCCTTTATACCACAGGATGAAATGTTTTTTGGTGGTAGCAGAAAGAAGTGAAATATGCTGCATTCTAATTGCAGTACAGTCACTATTTGTTACATGTAGTGGCTTTATTTCAATGAATTAGATATGTTTATTTATGTCTAATGGAGAAATTATAATTATTCTGACCATTAGAAAAATCCAAAACATAATTGAAAAAAGATTTAGCTGTAGATATCAGACGCATTATACAGTGGGGCTTCTTCATCTGTAAAGGAAGATTTCCTCAGCCTCTTCCAAAAGACCTTTCTGCCATCAAAAAATACATACTTTTATCTTCCTTTGCCTATGACCTCTATACGTTTAACTTCTCTTTAAGTGGTTCTGTTTAGCGAGTTATCAGTAAGAATATTTACTATGGCTGCAGTCCTGCATTTTGATCTATAAGTCAAATGCTCATGCTTATGTTAAGTGCCTTAAGCACTAACTTGGCTCCGCACAATTACATATATTAAAAAACTAACGCTGCACAATTATATATCATATTGAAGGATTTGGGCCATATAGAGGGCAGAGTACTTTCCATTCTTGCTCATGGGTAATAGCAGCTAGACTTAGTGTATGGGAGGGGAGGAAAGGAGCACAAGAACACTGTGTGCACAGACGTGCATGGGGAAGAACACCCAAAACTTTTCCTTTCTACACATTAAAGCGAAAAACAAAACTCTGTGGATTCCTCAGCCTTAAACATCTTTAAAACTGTAGTACTTAGGACTTTTTTCACAATGTCATAGTGCTATTTTTAAGAGGCATTTCTTCTGACTTGGCTTGCTTTTTTATTTTTATTTTTTTAAATCCTGCCACACTGACATTGTGACTTTAGTTCAAGTAATTTGACTTTTGAAGAACTAGGGAAAAAAAATGGTATTTTCTTTAAGCCTGTGATACCATTTTTACTGCTTCAGTGATCTGTCCTCGAGCTATGCCTTCTAAAGGTCACTGTTACTGATCTACTTACATGTAGCAAATTATGTGTGCCATAAGCTTTTCTGTTATCCTTGAGGTTCAGTTGCATCCTCGGCTCCCCTGCTGCATGTTACAGAGATTGTTCTTCCATGCAGATCTTGAATCCCTTGTTCCCCAAGTGGCTGGTGCAGCTGTATGGATGTATTTTCTGTGAGGTGGTCTGGAGCAATGTTGTGTGGGACTGGTGATACAGATGTGTTTTAGTGTCTTATTTCTAAAATCACCTCATCAGCAAAAATAACAAACAAGTTATTTGGGAACACAGACCCATAGGAGTGTAAAATAAAAGTGAATTTTTTTCTTTTTTAATTCTAAAACAGTAGATATAGAATAAGTAGCACTTGAATTAATTCCAAAGGTATCTCTCACTTAATGTACATAAGAAGCAAACAAAGCTGAAGCATCAAGGCCCTTTGGCTGAGCATTTAGTTCTTGCGCTACTCTGTAGTCTTGTGGAAGATTTGTCTGTGGGGATTTAGGCTCCACTTGTTAACGATTTTTCATATTAAAAATCCATCCCTCTGGGGTGTTTCATTAAGGAATTCCAACCTTTCTGTTACTAGACTTACTGTCTTCACCTTTGGAAACACTGGTCTACTTTGATTGGATGTAGTTAGAAAATGTGTGTTCTGTAAAATTGGTTCAGAAGCATAGAGGAAAAACATTTTCATACTTAGTAGGAGAATGTACAGTCCTCATTGTGTGAACCTTCTTCATAGAAGTGTAGGAATTTTGTATTTTATGCACACTTATAAATTTATTTGATGCATGTAAATGACAGGCATGTGATGGAATTTATCAGTGTGTTTTTTCAGAGACAAAACACTTCAGTAATAGGTTTGAGATTAACTATTTAATCAAGTTATCTTTTTAGCATTACTGTGTGAATGTGTAGTTTCTTCTAGCTCACAAAAAAAAGTACTTATTTTCTGGAATTAAGTGTTTCCATTGTATGAAATGCTGTGAATTTTGTAGATAAAGTACTTTGTAAGGTGCTAGGTTAAAACCTGGATGCAAATTAAGGAAGAGAGTATATAATGAAATCATTTTATGTCTGGTATCAGAATATCAAAGACACTTGCATACATGAAGTGGCAGTTCAGTGTCGTATTTGGAGGGAAGGAGATTATAAAGATATAAGGGAGCAAAGACCATGACTATCTCATCCATTGAAGGCTGGTGTAAGTCTGAAAAATCAGGAGGAAAATGAGATTGAAACCTTGAGTAGAAATACTTATTTAAATTATGGTATGCAGGATCAGATGGTGTATTTAGGTATGTTTCTTTCTTGACTGCTAAGTATGTTGGCTTGAGCTATGGACTGAGGAGAATACTTGGTCCTAAATCATTTGTCTGATATACATTCAATTCTACTGTCCTATTGAATATTATATTAATACAGTATTTTAAAATGTTTAAGTTTCTTGCACTTCTGTTTCTTCAGGCCAGAAATGTAGCTTCTTACTGATTTTTACATTGTGAACATAGAAAGCTCCAAGTCATATTAATCCAAGTCTTTTTTCAATCCTGAGGAAAAGGATTTTAGATTTTAAGATGGAGAATTAATTATTTTTTTTAAGCTTGCAGTTCTCTAACCAGGAAATGGAATTGTTTGGAGTTGTATAGTATATTTTTAAGGAGCTGTGTTTATTGTAAAAAGAGTGTGGTGCATCTGTCAACCTTTCAAACAAATCTGCCTTTTTCTGATTTAATTATTATCGAAGAGTAG